>CM028134.1:199280000-199327500 GCA_016271365.2 Neoceratodus forsteri
TTTGGAGCACACTGTCACAAAATACTTTTGCAAACACAAAAGTGTCATAGGACGACACTTTCGCATTTGCGAAAGTGATTTTCGAAAGTATTTTGGGAATTTGCAATATCCTGTTTTTGGATCTTGTGAACACCAAAATAGCATGTGTAGTCTGCGTTATGTGTTGGTAGCAGCGTGAGGCCCAAGATGTCCAGTTGTCTGTAGTGATGTGTGTGGAATGTCCGGGTTGAGAGTTAGCAGTGACAACATCGTGTGACAGCCCAATGGAAGCATGGGTGTGTGGTTTCGTGGTTTACATAGTTGTATGTTATTCCTGTTGGCTGCTGCTGCTGGTTGTGTGTGACTGGTTGTGTCGCCTTGGTCATTCCTCACTTGCATATGTGTGTGTGGGGGGGGGAATGCGAGTTAGGTTTTTAACCCTAACACTGAATTTCCTCGCTTTTGTCGTGGGCGAACAACCATAACTGATGCATTAAACAGAGTTCTTTGCCATGAATTTCCCTTCTTTTTGAGAATGTGCACTATAAATAGTGAATGAAATACGGTGGTGGGAGCACGGGGTCAACCATGTGATTTTTATTTATTTATTTATTTTTTGTCACTTCGCTGTGCCAAAACGGTGTGACTGACTGAAATAAAAATTGGCAATGGTTGAAAATGCACAAACATGGCGGACTGCAAAGCAGTCCAAATTCAAATGGTCGTAAGTCTGGAATGGAACAACATTTTTTTCACCAAACAAAAACTGCCATGTTCCTTGAACAAAGGTCTTTCTACCTGCCAAGTTTCAGGCCAATCAGCCACACAGTGGGTGTGCTATGTGTCGCAGATGACCGTGCAGAAAAATAGGTAAAACATAATATGTTGCAATGCATTACGCAAACGCAAAACAAAGAGTAATGGTAACGCAAACGGTGATGGAACCAGTGAGGTAAAATAAAATAGTAACACTAACTGTATCGGAAACACAAGCACAAACGGTAATGCACATGGCGATGCAAACGTACACAGTAACGCAAACGGCAAGAGAAACAAATGCAAATGGTAATGAAGACAGAAATGGTAATGCAAACGGTAAAGCAAATGCTGATGGCAACAGAAATGCAAACATTAACAAAAACAGTAACAGAAGTGCAAACGGAAATGCAAACGCAAACAGTAATGAAAATGCAAATGGTAACAGAAAAGCAAACGGTAATGGTGACACAGAAGGAAACAGTAATGAAATCGACAATGGAAACGCTACCGAAAACGCAAACGCTACGGCCAAGAGAAACGCAAAAGGTGAAGACGCAAACAATAACAGTAACGCAATTATAAACTCAGACGGTTATTGTAACACCAACGATGACGCCAAAGGAACAGTAACACAACGGAACGGAACCATGAAGCTAACTCAAATCATAACGCCGCATGGTAATGGTAACGAATTGGAAACGCAAACACTGACTGTAACACCAACTATGACACCAAAGGAAACACAAACGCAAACAGAAGCACGTACGCAAACGGTAATGCACACAGTGACGCAAAAGGAAATGCAAATCAAACCAGTAATGGAAATGGTAACAGTAATACAGAGGTTAATGCACACGGTGACGCAAACGGTTATGGAAACGCAAGTGGAAATGCTAACTGTAACAGTAATGGAAACACCCCCCCCCCCAAAAAAAAAGCTGTATTCAGAAGCACAGTGAATACAAGGAATGTATGCATAGTAATGGGCCTCAGAGTAGAAAATGAACACTTGGAATACTAAATTGCTTATATCTCAGGTACTGTACGACTTAGAAAAAAATTAAAATCTTATTATTTTGACTTTCCTGGCTAGTTTTGCACTTAGCCCCCTGCAAGGGGGGGCTAAGCATTATTCAGATGAAAAGTCTGTATCTCAAAGTGTTTGAGATACGGGCCCCGAAAGGCGCAGCGGACGCCATAATGTTAGCCTATGGGAAAAATCGTCAACTTCGGAGTGTCGTAACTTTACAGCCCTTTAATATTTTGTCATCAAACCACCAAAAGGCACATCTGTGGGATCTTGGCTTTCTTCAAATTTCAGCCCAAACGACCAAAGTGTTCTTTTGCAGCAGGGTGGCAAAGATTTCCTATTCTTTTGGGCATAGTGTCGCAGAGTAGTGTCGTGATTTGTGACACTTTCACAAAAAAAAAATCACGAAAGTGTCGAATGTGCAACACTACTGTTTACAAAAAATTGAAAAACAAGATTTCTGGGGTGTTTAACCCCCCAAAAAAGACCTGGCTAGCATCCTCAGGACTCAATTAGGTGAACGCAGCAAGAATTGTGTCCCTAGAGGGTCGCAAATTTAAATGCCAAGCATTTCTGTGACCACCAGCTGAAAACAAGATGGCGGATTTGCGACGCTGTCTAACTTTTTGTTAACTTTTCCCATTGATTATAATGGGAAACGTGTTTTTTGAATGACTTTTGAGCAGTTTAATATTTTTTCACAAAATCTTGGAAAGGCACATTCCCTGAAGGTTTCGGACCGGTCGCGTAGATTGTGCGACCTGTAGGCACGAGCAAAGAATGCTCAAAAATGTGTAATTACCACATTCTCCGGCGCTATGTAGCCCCACATCCATATATCTGACTGTTACAAAATTTGGCAGATCCAGATAGGTTACCGTTCTGTGCACGCCAAGTTTCAGGCAAATAGCTGCTAAATTTCAGAGTTCACCCTTAAATGGGGTACTCAACCCTAACTATAGTGTGTGTGTGTGTGTGTGTGTGTGTGTGTGTGTGTGTGTGTGTGTGATATATATATATATGTGTATATATATATATGTGTGTGTGTGTGTGTGTGCATGTATATTTATATTTATTTAGAGGCAAAAACCAGTTTAATGCATCAGTTAGGGTTGTTCCACAGCAACAAAAGCGAGGAATCGGTGTTAGGTTGAAAGCCCTTGCTCCCCCAAACGACATTGGGGTGCGATTTTGGGTTGTCGGCCGTAACTCTCACCCCATCACAGGTGTAAAAAGCAGAGGTATAGGAGAATGGGTGAGAGTTAGGACCAACGACCCAATGCGCACCCTAATGCCGGGTTGGGGGGAGAGCTTCAACCCTAACATCGAATTCCTCGCTTATTGCTGTGGAACAACCCTAACTGATGCATTAAACAGAGGTTTTTGCCTCTAATTTCCTTCTTTGAGAATGATAACAAGAAATAGTGAATGTACTGGCGGGCGGATGTCTTGTCACATAGTAACACAGTGCCCGCAAACGCAAATGGTAATGCGCCCTGGTGACGCAAAGCAAACAGAAAACAGTACTGTAGACAAATGGTAAAATAACGCAAACGCAAGCGCAAATGAAAACGCAGCGGTAACGCACTTGGTGGCGACGGAACAGTAAGTGAAACGGTATGGAACCGCGCACGTAACGGCAATAGCAATGCAAGCTACACAGGCTGGTTTTCCCCAAAAGCTGCATAAAGAAAGACAGTGAGTACAAAGAATGTATGCATAATAATGGGTCTGGCAGAAAATGAGGAGTTGGAATACTAAATTGCTTATATCTCAAGAACCATAAGATGTAAAAAAATTTAAAAGTCATATGATTTATGACTTTCCTGGCTAGTTTGTACTTACCTCTGCTAGGTGGCTAAGATTTTTCAGAAGAAAAGTCTGTATCTCACACTGTTTCGAGTTACGGGCCTTGAAAGTATGCGAAGCGCCATAATGTTATCCTATGGGAAGAAAAGAAGTTTGAGTACCATAACTTTGGCTCCCTGTAATATTTTTCACCAAACCACTGAAAGTCACATCTGTGGGATGTTGGCTTTCTTCCACTAAATTTCAGCCCAAAAGACCAAACCGTTCTTTTGCAGCAGGGTAGGCAAGAATTGCTGTCATTTGCCATAGCCTGGAAAAGAGTATTGCAATTTGCAAAAGCTTTTGCAAAATTTTGCGGCACTTTCGTGAGTACAGTACTTTGTGAAAGTACTTTTTCCAGAAACTTGAAAAACATATTTCTAGGGTGTTTAACCTCAAAATAAAAACATGTCTAGCATCCTCAGGGTCCGACTAGGTAAACACAAAAATAATTGTGTTGCTAGAGGGTCCCAAATTTAAATGCCAAGCATTTTTCTGATCACCAACTGAAAACAAAATGGCGGCTTTGCAACAGTAAAAGGGCCATTTGTGAAAGTAAAAACTGCATTTGCGAAAGTGTTGAACTTTTTGTTAACTTTTCCCATTGACTTATAATGGGACATTGTATTTTGAATAACTTTTGAACCATGTAATATTTTTTCACGAAATCTTCAAAAGGCACATCATGGACCCCGGCCACACATTCCCTGAAGATTTCGTACCGGTCGCACAAACTGTGCGACCTGTAGAGAAGACCAAAGAATTGCAAAAAGCATAAACATGTGTGCAGATCACGCTAACTCCGCAGTCAGATATCCGAACAGTACGAAATTTGGCAGATCCAAGATGTATGGTTCTTGATCATGTATTCCAAATTTCAGGCAAATCCGTTGAACGGTTGCAAAGTTGTTAAGGTGCAAAATATTAGGTTTAACATGTAAATGGCTCCTCAACCCTAACTATGGTAGCACCACCCCCCCCAACCGGAATTGGGGTGCATGTTGGGGTTGTTGGACCTAACTCTCACCCCATCACATGTGGAAAGAAGCTGAGGAATAGGAGAATGGGGTAGAAGTTAGACCCGATGATTCCCAACGCTACACCCGATTCCGGTTGGGGGTGAGCTGGAGGGGTGCAAAGGGGGTTTCAACCATAACATCGAATTTCCTCGCTTTTGTTGCTGTGGAACAACCCTAACTGATGCATTAAACAGAGTTTTTTGCCTCTAATTTCCCTTCTTTTTAAGAATAACGAGGCCCGCCACGTAATGCGGCAGGGCCCCGCGCTCCTGCCATGTGATGTCTTGTCACATAGTAACATTGTGCCCGCAAACGCAAATCGTAATGCGCATGGTGACACAAAGCGAAACAGAAAGAGAAACAGTACTGTAGATAGAAATGTTAAAAACAACGTAAACAAAAATGCAAAGGGTAACGACATGGTATTAGACGTGAACGTAAGTGAAAACGGGAAAATGGAATCATAAGCGAAATGGTAATGGTAACAGTAATGTAAGCGCACAGGCTGCTTTTCCAAAAGCTGCATAGAGAAAGACAGTGAGTACAAAGAATGTATGCAAAATAATGACTTTCAGAAGAGAAAATGAGGACTTGGAATAGTAAATTGCTTACAGTATATCTCAGGAACCGTACGACATAGAAAACAAATTTAAAAGTCATATGAATTACCGCTTTCCTGGTTAGTTTAGCATTTTTCCAACGAAAGTCCGTATCTCGCACCATTTCGATACGGGCTCTGGTGTTGCGCGCACACGTAATTGTTATCCTATGGGGAAAAAAACAGAAGTTCGAGTGCCATAACTTGCCTTCCTGTAATATTTTTCACCAAACCACTGAAAGGCACATCTGTGGGATGTTGGCTGTCTTCTGCAAATTTCAGCCCAAAAGACCGAACCGTTATTTTGCAGCAGGGCGAAAACGATTGCTGCAATGCGTCGTACGCCGTAATGTTATCCTATGGGAAAAAGCGTCAACTTTGAAGTACCGTAACTTTGCTGCCGTGTAATATTTTTTCAACGAAACACTGAAAGGCACATCTGTGAGATGTCGGCTGCGTTCCCTCCAAACCGTTCTTTTGCAGCGGGGTGCCAAAGAATTCCTGTCATTTTCCCACAGCCTAGAAAAGTACTGTCGCAATTTGCGAAAGCTTTCGCAAATTCATTTGACAGTGTCGCAAGTGTGAAAGTACTTTTTCCAGAAATGGGGAAAACATATTTCTGGGGTGTTTTACCCCAAAATAAAGACATGGCTAGCATACTCAGGGTGAATACAAAAATAATTAAGTTGCTAGAGGGTCCCAAATTTAAATGCCAAGCATTTTTCTGATCACCAACTGAAAAAAAATTCCATATTTGTGGCAGTAAAAGGGCCATTTGCGAAAGTAAAACTGCATTTCTGACACTGTCAAACTGTTTAACTTTTCCATTGACTTATAATGGGAACTTGTTTTTGAATAACTTTTGAATCGTTTAATATTTTTCACGAACTCTTGAAAGGCACATCGGGGACCCCGGCTGCACGTTCCCTGAAGATTTTGGACCAGTCACACAAACCGTAGACCTGTAGGTGTGACCATAGAATTCCAAAAGCGTAAACTCACACGCAGATCATGCTTAATAACTCCACAGCCGTATATCTGACGGTACTAAACTTGGCAGATCCCAAGGCATATGGGTCTTGATCATGTATTCCAAATTTCAGGCAAATCCTTCAAACAGTTGCAAAGTTATTAAGGTGCAAAATTTTGGGTTTAACATGTAAATGGCTCCTCAACCCTAACTATGGTAGCACTACCGTGCTACCATAATCTCTGTAATACACACACACACACACACACACACACACACACACACACACACGCAAAGGGTGCAGAGCAGGTGCAGCACAGGAGGGCTTCAGCAGCACAGGGTAAGTATATATGCAAAGGGTGCAGAGCTGGGGCAGCTCAGGAGGGGCTACAAGTGCAGCAGGTGGGTAGGTACTTACACAGAGTAGAAGGGCAGGGGCAGCTTAGGAGGTTGCCAGAGCAGAGTGTTGGTGTATATATACCAATAACTATCTAATTTGGGTGAATTTCTTTTTCCTTTCTTTCTAATAAATGTATAAAGGAGGTTTTTTTTCCCTAATTCTTGGAGTGGCACCAAGATCATACCAGTCTTCAAAAAGGGGATCAAATCCAATCCTAAAATGTACCATCCCATCAGTTGACTAGACACTTCAGGAAAAATATTCACTAAGATCGCTCATGCCTGTCTCCTTGAACAACTCAAGCCAAAAGTGGGCTTTACCCTCTACAATGCAGGTCCAGAGAAAACTGCTCTACTTTGGATAATTTACCTTAAGGCATTTATGGGAAAAATATTGCAGAATTAGAGGCCAGAAACTTTTTATTGCCTTTATTGATTTCTCTGCCGCTTTTGATTGTTTCTCATACAATTCTAGGGCAGAGTTTATTGGACAAAGAAATTGATTGCTCATTAACCTCAGTTATGGCGGCATTATACAGCGAAACATGGGCCCAAGTCAGATTAGGCACTGATCGTTGCGTAGGTGATAAATTTCAAATCAGTAAAGGAGTACAACGGGGATGTCTTCTAGCACCCACTTTATTTAATATTTATATGGACAATATATCAAACATTATTGCACAGGATTCATCTAGTTCACCTAAAACAGGTTCACACGCCATACCAGCCCTTACTTATGCAGTCAGTTTACTCCTTGTATCCCTAACATCTACAGGACTACAGAGTGAATTGGGCTGTCTAGATAGTCACACTAAGGCTTTCCTTGTCTATCAACCAGGATAAATCCAAAATTATGATTTTCAATAAAAGAAGCAAATCCAGTTTAAGGCATTGGAAAATAGGAAATTTAAACCTAAGCATAGTGGACAAGTATGACTACCTAGGGTTTACCATTTCACCTAATGGCTCACGGCGCCTGCACATAATATATATCAAGACGAAGATCAAACAAACTGCCACGTGTCTCAAAAGTTTAATTACAACTACGGTGGTAACAGTATTTACCTCCTAATTCATGCTTCATCTTCCAAGTTAACCCCTCAGGCCCTTTTCACTAGTCAGATAGCAGGACTGATGAAAATACAGGTAGGAGTCTTTCCAAGAAGTTTTTTTTTTTTCATTTATTTTTTTGACCAGGAGGTACGTTTTGGAACTTTATCCTACAATCCAGGTTCAGCCAGTTGGTTAACTCGTAAAGTGTGCAGGTGTGAGTGAGTCTGCAGGCTTTAAGGGTAGTTACGACTCACTTGAGTCCAGTTTCAGTTGCTGCTCCATAGACAACAAATCCATAGTCAATGATAGACAGTATGGACCTGGAAACTGCCAGCCTAAGGGCTGTGGGTGTGAGATATCGTTTGTCTATAAAGGACACCAAGCTTGATGTTGACCGCTTTCACCACCTGGTCAATATGCTGAATGAAAGAAAAAGTGTCATCGATCGTGACCCCAAGGTACTCGAAGGAGTGCACTCATTTGAGGTGAACACCATTTTTATTGACAGTAGACATCAGGGTACAGTCTCTTTAGCTGGTGACTTGAGATCAGCATGGTTTTTGTCTTATAAGTAAGAAGTTGTTTATGGGGGCAAAACCAATCCTCCAGCTTTTTGCAGCAAAGAGAGCTGGTTGCTGCTACTCAGGACTACTGCATCATCCGCATACAGAATTATTTTACTGTTACAGGTAGATGGGAGGTTATTAAGGAATAAACTGAAGAGAAGTGGACCAAGAATGGATCCTTGAGGGAGCTTAGAGTAACATTCCTGGCAGATGAGATTTCAGTCCTTATTCTGACACTCTGGGACCTGAGACAGGTAGTCCTGAACCAAAGGGCTGTTTCTAGGGACGTGGATATGTTGTTCATCCACACTTATTGGCAGGTTCCTTGCTGCTTTAAATCTTGCCAGAAAGTCTTCAAGTTGGCTTCTCCCACCCACCGGGTGGTAAATCTCAGCTCAGCCCATGATGCCAGATCTTTCCTTACGGCTTGAGCTCAGGTTCCCTCCTTTGCTCTGCGTTTAGGCCTGGATCCAAACACTTCGGTTAACCCCAAACTAATATTAAAATTTACAAGACTTGGTCTTTATCTTCCCTCAGCGACTCACATGGACAAATCCGACTGCAGGATTTCTTCGGTGCCCTGTGAGATCAGAAGATGTCCCGGTTGATCCGCCTCCATGTGCGTGTACTGCCTAGCCTGGCTGCATGATTCACAGGCTCTGCGATTTATGCAAGTCCTTTTCAGCCATGGTCTTAGGAGGATCTGCTGCCAGATGCAACTTGGGCGCCTGAAACATTATCTTCCGTCAAGTCAAGGAGGCCTGTTGGGCGGTGTCCGCGGCAGGCTCGCTGAACAGCTCGAACAGATGATCGCCTCAAGGAGGAAGCTGCCCAGGCCGCATCATCATCTTCTTCACCGCGCATTTATCCTGCTCTTTTTGGGCTTCTCCACACGGCTTCATTCAAGGAGTTTTGTCAATCCCTCCACCAAGGAGAGGGGCTCAGAACATTCCTCTCTGTCCAAGAAGAAGGACTCCAAGGGTAAGTCCCACCATCGGCGTTCGTGGGAGGGGAGAGGTCCCTTTCCCGGATAGTCGACCCTCTTCGTCGAGGTTGCGCTAAGGCCGCTGGACTTCACGATGTCCCCATCAGGTCAGCCGATCGAGACACCCCGCCAACGCAGGTCGAGATTTTCTCGACCCGTCGCACGGCTGTCGACTGGAGAAGCAGACAACCCTTCTTCACCGGTTCCCGGTGGAAACCGAGGACTTGCCTGTGCCTCCTGTGCCAGAGTCCCTGGTTAAGGTCTCTGAACCGAGGGAGGAGCGGGTTTCCCACCCCTCTCAGACCCACCCTCGGAAACACCGAAGGTCTCAGTCTCGGACCTCTTCCCGGTCCAGACGATCCCTCTGACATCGGCCGGTCTCGGTACTGGGGAAAGCGGCGGCGCCGCTCATCCTCTTCTTCGTCCTCTTTGGTGGATAGGCTCTGGTGCAAATTGCGTCGGCGCTATGAGGATCTCATGTAGCAGCAGCTCCTTTTGACTGGGAATAAGCCAACTCCATCGCCTTCCCCGGCCATTAAGTGGCTGTCACCAGAGTGGCCGAAACAACCCCTCGTTGTAATTGAGGAGCCGAAGCCGGCACCAGTTGTCTGGCCGAAACTGGCTGCGCCGCCCATTGTGGTGGAACCCCCGCCTCCACAACCTAAAATTGGGGCCCCTACCAAGGATTCTCTGTCGGGTCAGGGCTTGCCCCATCAGTTGTCTGTCACCCTCACTCCCAATCGGCCTCGGCAGGTGGAGGGTGGCTCAGGCCCTTGGCAGCTGTTTGCAGACTCCTCGGAGTCTGACGATGACTCTTCCCTGTTCTTCAGGCCCCTCGACCTGGAGTCCACTGGGCGTCAGTCGGTGGACGAGAGCCCATCCTCGTACCTTGGAAAGCTTCGGCTCATCTCAGAGTCCATTGGGATGAAGCTCTAACCCATTTCAAAGCGGGCCAAGTATCCCCTCACGGAGATACTGGACCAAGGGGATTCGCCCATGGAGGCCTTCCCGGTGGCTGAAGCCATTGTTGGCCCGGCCCTGGAGCTGTGGCAGTGGCCAGCTTCTTGTCCAACACCTCCGGCCAGGATGGCTCGAAAGTATGCCATTCCACTGGTTAATGCTCCAGTTTCTCGGAGCACCCCTCCAGCGGAGGGCTAGTGACCGACAGCGTTTTCCAGCACTCCGGCAATGCTTGGGATGTAGACCAGCCACCTGATAAAGAGTACAAGAAACTGGACTACTCCAGGTGGAAAGTCTGTGCTGTTCCTCCCTAGGCCTTTGTCAGGCCAGCTCGGCCATTCTGATGGCACACTTTTCACACCCTTTTGGGCTCCCTGGATGAGGTGGTTCTCGTCTCCCGGCTGACCTCCAGACAATGGTAAAGCAGGTGCGGGATCAGGGAAGGGCAGTGGCCAAACAGCAACTCCAAACTTCCTTGGACATAGCTGACTCATGCCCAGTCAGTAGCGGCCGCAGTGGCCATGCGCCGCAGAGCTTGGCTGTGGATCACCACTCTTACAGCCGATACCCAGTACAAGCTGGCAGATGATCTGCAAAGGGTCGAGAAGGCCAGTGCCACCTTGGACTCTGTCCCATCTGCCCAGAAGGACAAAGGCCAGCAGCAGCGTGAAGCCTTTTGGCCTTCAGCCCCTGCAAGCACGTCCGGCCCAGCAACACCAGCATCAGAGCCAGCAGGCTCGCACTTGGCACCCCAGAGCCAAGCCTCCAGCTTCCTCCAGCAGGAAGCCGGGAGGGAAAGTTCCAGGAATCCCCTCGGCTGGCCCTTCCTTCAAGCCTGCCCAGAGACTAGTTCGGGGTGTCGCCCCAACCTTGTCACTCCTCCCAGGTCCCCCCTCCGTTGGGGGCGGCTCCACCACTTCCTTTCGCCTGGTCGATATCATCACGGACCGCTGGGTTCTGGAAGTGGTAGGAAAGGTCTGCCTCTGGAATTGAGCAGTCCCCACCCTATCAACTGTCGCCCACGGGAGCCTCACGGAGGTCTGCAGCTCGGCGACATTGCCCTGCTCCTCCAGAAGGAGGTGATCAGGAGGTGGTGGATCCTCCACCAGACCCAGGGTTTGTGTCCAGGCACTTCCTGGTCCCAAAACGGACGGGGGAGGGGGCTGGCACCCCATTCTAAACCTACATGACCTGAACAAGTTCCTAAGGTCTCGTACCTTTAGGATGGTCACTCTGGCTCAGATCATTCCATCCTTGGAACAAGGCATGTGGTTCTGCTCTCTGGACCTCCAGGACGCGTTCTTTCACGTCCCAATCCGTCCGACTCACCAGCGATTCCTCCGCTTCAGGGCAGAGGGATCCCTTTACGAGTTCCGGGCCATGCCCTTCGGCCTCTCTCCAGCTCCCAGGGTCTTCACGAAATGCATGGCAATGGTGACAGCATTCCTGCGGCGCCGAAGGGTCCAGGTGCACCCTTACCTGGACGATTGGCTAATTGCAGTCCCCTCCAGGCTGGAGGTGGAGCAGTCAAAGGATCTGGCCCTCCAGGTCTGCTCTCAGGTTGGCCTCCTCATCAACGAGGCCAAATTGGAACTCGTGCCAACGCAGGTGATTCAGTTCATCAGGTAGAGCTAGACTCTCTTCGAGCCAGAGCACGGCTCCCAGCAGACAGGGCCGAGGTTATTTCCTCCTTTGCCCAATCATTTCTGGTTGGGCAATTGCGCCCTGCCCGGTACTTCCTGCACCTCCTGAGCCTACTGGCGACCTGCACCAGCGTGGTCCATTGGGCCTGCTGGCATATGCGCCCCTGCAATGGGGGCTGGCCCACCAATGGTCCCATTACTCCAGTCCTCTGGACCAGCCGGTGATAGTGACCCAGGAGATGGGGAACGCTCTCCAGTGGTGGATCGTTCCGGCTCATCTGCAGGAGGGTATCCCGTTTGTCCACCCAGAGCCGACGGTCACTCTAATGACTGACACCTCTCTGGGTTGGGGTGCCCATCTGGGGAGATCAGAGCACCACGGCCTCTGGTCCCCTCAGGAGTCTCGATGCCACATCAACCTGCTGGAGCTTGAGCGATCAGACTAGCCCTCACCACCTTCACTCCATTTCTCATGGGTCAAGTGGTCCAGGTCCAGACGGACAACACCACGACCATGTACTACCTAAACCGCCAGGGCGGGACGCACTCCTTGCCTCTGTGCAAGGAGGCTCTCCACACTTGGTCTCTCGTGAGCAGACTGGAGGTGGATCTCCTAGCCATCCATGTGGCAGGAGCCTCTAACACTATGGCCAATGCCCTAAGCCGGATAGGTGCTGCATCTCACGAGTGGTCTCTCCTGCCAGAGGTAGTACACGATCTGTTTTCCCACTGGGGCACACCTCAGTGGACCTGTTTGCCTCCAGGGAGAATGCGAAGCTGAGGCTGTTTCATGCCCACCCCTCACAGCAGGGCTCACTGCAGAGGGATGCCTTCTCGAAGCCGTGGACCACGGGCCTCTTCTCTGCCTTTCCCCCATTTCCCTTGATTCACAAGGTGCTTCTCAAGGCGAGGAGGGACAAGGCGCAGGTGATTTCTGGTAGCCCCAGACTGGCCCCGCCAGTTCTGGTATCCAGATCTCCTCAGCCTCAGTTCCAGGCTCCCGAGGTGGCTTCCAGCCTGCCCGGACCTGATCTCAGTCAACCAGGGGAAGGTACTCCACCCGGACCTTCAACCCCTGCACCTGGCGGCCTGGTTCCTGAACGGCTAGAGTTCCAGGCCTTGGGTCTTTCCGACGAGGTCCTCAATGCTGTTGAGGCATCTCGTAAGGAGTCGACCAGAAAATGCTATGCCTTCAAATGGAAGAGATTCTCCATTTGGTGTCAGGATAATGGGTTGGACCCTTCCTCCTGTTCCTTGGCCAGCATTCTGGACTACCTATGGTCCCTTTGTCAGCTATGGCTTCGGTCGACGACCCTTAAGGTGCACCTGGCAGCCATCTCTGCTTACCGGGCGTGGGCCGGAAAGCAGTCGGTGGCACAGAAAAAGGTGGTCGGGCACTTTTTCAAAGGCTTTGATCACATATCCCCTCCGGTGCGAGAACCTCACCTCCGTGGGATCTACTGCTGGTATTGGCTAAGCTCATAGGCAAGCCATTTGAACCGATGCATAGGTGCAGTATCTCCCACCTGTCGTGGAAGATCGCCTTCTTGGTGGCTATCACGTCAGCCAGAAGGATGGGAGAGCTCCAGGTGCTTTCCATCAAGTCTCCTTATTTGGTCTTCCACAGGGACAAGGTTGTCCTGCGCCACCACCCGAAATTCCTTCTGAAGATGGTGTCAGAGTTTCACCTTAACCAGGTGTTGACTTTGCCGGTGTTCCACCCCAGTCACACCTCGGAAGCCGAATATAGGCTTCATACTTTGGACCATAGAAGAGTGCTCTTTTATTACAAGGAGCGGATGGCTGAAGTTTGGGGAGAGGTTTTCCAGCTGTTTGTCACCTACGCTGAAGCCGCACCTGGAAGACCTGCAGCCAAGCAGACGATAGGCAGGTGGGTCACCTCCTGCACAGATCTCTGCTACAGGTTGGTGGGCACGGAGCCTCCTAAAGGGATAAGAGCTCATTCTACCCGCCATACCGCTGCATCGGTGGCTGCTTCCAGGGCGTCCCCTGTCCAGGAAATCTGCAGGGGTTGCTACCTGGAAGTCAGCACACACCTTCCGTTACCCACTACCACATCAACCTTGAGTCACACCGGGATGCTGGTTTTGGGACCTCAGTTCTCCAGTCCTTATTTCCCAAGTAAGTACATGGGGTGCGCGCCTTGCCTCCCTCCTCCCGGAGAACTGCTAGGAGTCTGCCAATAAGTGTGGATTGAACAACATATCCACATCCCTAAAAATACAGATTACTCACCTGTAAAAGGAGTTCTAGGAGTGTTATATGTTGTTCATCCACACAACCCACCCGACCTCCCTGGCTCCGACGTGCAACCTGGCTTCCAGTGGGCTAGATCTGGCGTCATGGGGTGGAACTGAGAGTTTTACCACCCGGGTGGGTGGGAGGAGCCAGCTTGAAGACCTTCCGGCAAGATTTAAAGTGGCAAGGAACCTGCCAATAAGTGTGGATGAACAACATATACCACTCCTAGAACTCCTGTTACAGGTGAGTAACCTGTGTTTCTGGGGCCACCCCCAACGCTGTCAACTATTGAAGCAGGATTCGGTGATTAACCGTGTTAAAGGCCTTTGTGAGATCTTATGAAAATAGATCCCACAAGCCTGCCTCCATCTGTAGCTTTATGCACATAATCTGAGAATTCCACCTGGGCTATAGCCGCATTGTGGTTCTTCCGAATCTGTGCTGCTGTGGACATTGAAGATCGATTTTTGTAGGTGCTCAGTGATCTGAGCTGCAGCTACTCTCTAGTGCCTTTGACTGGGAGAGAATTGAGATAGGCTGGTAGTTAGCAGTGCAGGAGCGATCACCACTTTTGAGTACAGGAGTCGCCAGAGCCAATTTCCAGACAGAAGGGAATACTGTCAGGAGAGAGACTTGTTGAAGATTTTGGTAATGGGGGCGATGACTTCATTAAGTGTCACTGCAACCATCTTCATGTCTATATTGTCACTGCCAAGTCTACGGAGGACCTTTAGCACATAGGATTTAGCCTCCTTGACTGTGACCCACCTGAAGTAAAAGCTAGGATGACTGATCCTGGGTTTAGTCAATGGCTGTGGCGGATCAGTTGGGGTGAGGTATTCAGGAGGAAGGACGGAGCTCAAATCCGTAAATGCAGAGTTAAAGGCTTCCGTAATAGTGTGAGGATCCAAAGTGGGAAGCCATTTATGTTTAACTACGTAGGATGTCTCCTGTCATCTATAACGAGCAGGTCTTTGATGTTCCCCCAGAATTTTTTCCCATTACCCCAGTTCTGTTCCATCTGGTCTTTGTAGAAGTTAGCTTTGACTAGTCTAGTAGGGTTGGTACAGTTATTCCTAACTGTCCTATACTTCTGGAAGTCAGCTGCGTAGCCCGAATTCCTGGCCTTGCTTCACAGGTTATCCCTGACCCTCATTTCATCTAGTAGTTCTCGAGTGATCCACTCATTACTGGACCCCCTGATTTTCCTCTTCCTTATTGGTACACAGATGTCACAGATCAAATTAAATTTGTCCATGAATTGTTTCAGGGCAAGGTCAACATCCTGTGTCTCAACAATAAAGGATCAATCAGCTTGGGATAAGGCAGCTTTAACTGTACCTAATAATCCTCTCCTGATCACTGTGCTTTGAATAGTAATCGGGGGATCCTTTTTTCCTTTACTGACCCACTTACAGATCACTGGGGAGTGATCACTAAGGCAGTCAGAGAGCACAGTGGTATGTTTGATCCTGGAGGGGTAGCTGGACAGGATCCAGAATGTGTGACATAGCAGCAAACATGACAGTGCAAACTCGGAAGACTGTGGTAATGAGTGCACCAATGTTGCTACAGTGTGCTGATACCTAGCATCCCATATTGTCATACAATTCTGCATAACATTCCCAGTGGTCGATGTGTATTGTCATCCACTCTATGTAGGTCAGAAAGTGTCTGAGTGATGACATGAGTTCCGTACCTTGTACTGTGTGACAGTTAAGAGGGTTGTAGTGCTACTACCCATGAATGTCCATGCCTTAGGTGGCTGCATGCACAACACTGGAAGGGTCCAGTGTCCTTGGGGCATGCCCCTGCTTCCTCCAGGCCGCAGGTGGCACCACCCCTGCCCCACGCTGCTCACAATTGTGCACTGTCCACCACCAGTACACCACAGTGACCTGAACCCAGAGCCTCTGTGGCATTTTTTATTTTATTTTTTTTTATTTTAGTCTTTGGTAACTGGGTAAGGCCCACTAGGCACAAGTGCCTGTTTTTGGGGTCGACCTGGGAACACTGGGTGGTTAAGTGACTTGCTCAGAGTCGCACAGTATGCAAGTGGAGGTTGTGAGAATCAAACTCTGGTCTGGTCTGCTGGATGTATCAAGCTCGCTCATACCTCATTCCATTGTTACACTGCAGGGATGGCATCGGTGACATGTATGTGGTTCCTGGTGGCATGTTGTGTGCACCTATGGTGTTCCACCATGGTGTGTGCCACTGGCCTGTCCCTGACTCATGCCATGCTGCCGCCACCACTACCGCCATGCATCCTGCTTACCGTTGTCCCTGACGCCACCATGGGCGCATACTCCACTGGGTGGCACTCTGGCCACATGGATGCAGGCCATGGCACCTAGTACATGTGCCGCATTGTAGCGGTCTGCTCCACTGGTGTGCTGGAGGGGGGAGATGCCTGTCTAGCATGTGGCAGCCAGGCGTCCCCGACCTGGGTGTGGTGAGGGGGGGGTGACTGACTGGGCGGTGCCAGAGATATCACCCAGTGGCACCCTGCAGGTGCCTGGTGAGCTGGCATAACACAGCTGTGGCTTTGGATACTACCATCCTGGCATGACTGCTGTGTGTGGGTGCCTGGGGCACATCCTGGTGCACCTCTGAAGGCTGTCTTAGGGTCGCCAGTCTGCAGTTCTACAGCCTGCCTGTGGGTGGTTGGCAGATATTTTTGCCATCCCTTTATATACCTAACTTTGCGTGGCACAATTTTGTGATGCTGCAAATGTGTCACACATTTTGGCTGAATATACTGTGCCACCTCTGTGTGGCATATTCAGGTGCTCATCCCCTTTTATGCACCATACATTTCTGTGTGATCATGCATTCAGAAATGCACGACAGCTCTCTCCTTTTGAATATCATGCTATTGCACATTTTCTGTGATGCACCATGCACCTCCATTTTGGGCCACATCTTTTGAATATGTGGGTCTGTATGCTGTAAAGTTTTAATCTTCTTTTGTAATGGCATGTGTCAATCATATAAAGTTTGCCTACCTCTCAGTACAAAATGTGCAGGGCAGGGGCAGCTCAGGAGGGCTACAAGTGCAGAGGGAGAGTGGGTGGGTAGGTAGGAGGGTAGATATAGAGAGATAGTTACTGACCCTAAAGTATTGTTTTTTTCATATCATGCAGTCACAAAAAGGGATTTATTTAAAACAACACATTTCAAGGGCATATTTTTAACTTTGAAGTGCACATTGCACCTAACGGGTTCACAATGAGCCAGCTAGGTGTGGTGGTCTCTGTCCAGGATGTCACTTTTGTGGCTTAAAAAAAGTTTAAGGAAAAAGCAGAAACAAGATGGTGCACGTGAAAAGGAATTTTCTCATGAAAAGAATTTTGTTTTCACAAAGAAAATTATCTCACGAGATTGAACTTGTTTCGCGATATCGTTTCTTTATCAAACTTTTACTTCTATCCTGAAAATGCACTTCCCATAGGAAATAATGGGAACTTAAAACTGACTAACTTTGCAATTGGTTAATATTTTAGCACCAAACACTGGCAGTTCCTGTTATCCAAGTTCTTTCTACATTAAAAAAAAAAAAAAAAATCACACCAAAATGTGGGAGAGCAGTATAGCACAGTGGTTTAAGGCTCTGAGCTGCAAACCTGGGTTTGAATCCCACAGCCCACTGGCCACTGTGTGACCCTGAGCAGTCACTTAACTTCCTTGTGCTCCCAGGTCGCACCTGTAAACAAGCTTTTAGCTTAGTGTCTCTCTCCTGGTAAGAAGAAGAGAAAAAAAAAATTCCACACCATCTGCATGCAAAGCGATAAGGAAAGAAACTGCAAAAAGTGGTGACTTTTAACATTTTTACACCATCCGGATCTCAGAATCTGCACATCCAATCAGAATGAAACTTGTCACTTCAAGAGATCTGCCCCACAGGACAGTGCATACCAAATTGTGTGCAAATCTGTTGAACAGTTGCAAAGTTACTAAAGTGCAAAATTTGAGGTTTAAGATTAAACAGACTACTCAACCCTATCTATAGAAGTGCGACCATGCCTCTATAATATAGATGGATATGGATATATATTGCAAACAACTTTGTTAATGCATCAGTTAGGGTTAAAGGGACAAAAGTAGGGAAATGTGGCATTAGGGTTTCCAAACCTAACACCACACCCCTACCCGACAGGCAGCAACAGGTGTAGGGTGTGCCTTGGGGTGCCAACTCTAACGCTCACCCCATTCTATGAGAAAATAAGCTGAGATGGGTACAGTATAAGAGAATGGGGTGAGCGTTAGGGTTGACAACCTCAAGGCACACCCCATGCATGTTGCTGCCTGTAGGGTAGGGGTTGGGTGTTAGGGTTGGAAACCCTAATGCTTTATTTCCCTGCTTTTGGTAGTTTAACCCTAACTTTACGTTAACAGTCTTTTACAATGAATTTCCTTACTTTCTGAGCTAGTATAATCGTATCCTCATTTGCCTGTGAGAGCGCAGGGCCCTCCGGGCCCTGCATTTCATCCATTGATACTTTTGAGATAGTGTAATTGTATCCTTATTTGCCTGTGGGAGGGTCCTGTGCTCCCATCCCTCTACAGATGCAAATATGTACATTGCTGTAGAAGAGGGCCCTGTGCTTCCAATTTTAGGAAAACCATAACCAAATTATCACTTTAGACCTCTTATTACCCCACATCATGAATCTGGTACAGAAAATTTCTAAATCCCTGCTGAAATGTGATTCCGCACCACCACAGCGTCTTTCCATCCAGTGTGAAAAGACAGTTTCGCCAGGATTTGAAAAATGACAGCTGTCATGTTCATGAGGTGGTGTAAAAATGTCTAAGTTGAAAATTTGGTGTCAAAATATTGAAAATGACCATAGTTACGAGCAAGCAGAGCAAAATTTCAACGTATGCTCATAACTTTGCCATTTTTGCATATTTTGACCCCAGATTTTCAACATAGCCTTCTTATGATCCCAGTGATTAACAGGGGCAGTGAAATGTTTCAAATCCTGCCCGAAAGTTGATTTCTCCAAGTGACCGCAAAATCACCTTTCAGGATGGATTTGCAGAATTCCACTGACATTGCTCATGAGGTAGGGTCCCAAAAAGGCCATGTTGAAAATTTGGTGTCACAATATGCAAAAATGCCAACGTTCTGAATCCGAGTTGAAAACCCCCTTGAAATACATTGAACCGCATTTACCTTAGTTTCTCATATTGCAGTCAGCCATTCCAGCAGCAAGATGCGTCTTTGATCGGAGAGTGGATCTTCAGCCAGCATGCTGTTTAGGTGAGTTAGGGTGTGTGGGAGGATTGCAGGGCGGTGGTTGCTCACTGGGAGGTCAGGGTTGGGAGGGTCAGATCGGCAAGGGACCATTTTTTCTTTTTCACAGGTTAAAAGAAAAAAGACATTGAGGGACCATTTTCTTTATTACAGGTCTAACAAGAAAGAGGATCAGAGGGTTGGGGGTGAGGGCACCAATAAGAAAAGCAAATATTACGGGAATGGCAATTGGGCGTGGGGGCTGCCACTGGACACAGGGACCAAAGAAACTGACATAGGACGAGAATGGCAGGGTAGATGGGCAACACTAGACAGGGAAATAAATAAGCAATCATGGGGCAGCAATCTGATGGTGGGGGAAGGGATGCCACTAGACACCAGTGGAAAAAAACAGTATATATAAGGGCAGCGGTTAGACGATGGAGGAGCCACTAGACACGTGGAATAATAAGGAAGAAGAAATACGGGGAGGGCAATCGGAGGGTGGGGTGCCACTGGACAGCAGGGGAAATATAGTGGTATTATGGGGACACTGATCAGAGGGTAGGGGTGCCACTGGACACCAGGGAACAGATGACAGAAAAAGAAAAACAATGTTTCCCTCACAAAAAAGGATCTTTTTCCATGACTTGAGATACGAAAAAGAATACTTTTTCGTATCATGAGTCACGTAAAAGATTTATAATCTTAAACAACATGGCAAAAGCATTTTTCCTACCATTAAGTGCAAAATCCAGCTTGGGGCTCCAGATAAGCAAGCTATATGTGTTAGTCGGTCTGAAGAATGTCATTTTTGTTGTTTTCCAAATTAGAATTCTTAGGGGAAACGGAAAACAAGGTAGCAGCCATACAAAATGCCAAACTAAAACCATGTGAAAAAGGGTTCCCAAATGAAAACTTCATATAGCTGTTTTGAAGTGCTGACTGAGCATACTGAGAACCCGGCAGTATTTTAATAGTTGTAGGAAGCAAAGGTGACAGTCCATTTTATGTATTTAAAAAGATTTTACATTATCGCCAAGCGAGCAGTGCAGTGCTCAGGCGACATCAGGCTGACAGCCGACTATAGTGCACGCGCAGAAAAGGGCAGGTGTAACTAGTGCGTGTTTGCCATTATAACCAGCTGGTTATGATGGCAATTATAACTGTTTCCTGTGGGGGAAAACGGTGTGTGTGTGTGTGTGTGTGTGTGTGTGTGTGTGTGTGTGTGTGTCTTGTGTGTGTGTATGTATGTATATATATGTATGTGTGTGTATATGTGTGTGTCAATATATGTATATATTTACTTGTGAGTATGTTAAAGGGTGGATATTGCTGATATTTTTCCTTTCTTGGGACCTAGAGTGAGAATATCAAAATATTCTCACTGTAGGTTCAAATATACTTATAATAACTGGTGAGCAATTTTTTTACTGGGTTTAGTCAGTTGATATTTGCTGTAATAACCATCCTGTTATTACGGCAAATATGCACTCAGCCTGAGAGAACCCATTCAACACCAGCAGTGTTGAAGAACCACTACCGCTTCGAAGACCGTTTCTCTGTACCTCACAGAAAACTACACATACAAAAATTCTACCTGCCACCACCGTAAATAACAAAAGAAATATGTTAAAAAGATAAAAAAAACCAGAGACTCTAACTAAAAAAAAAAAAAACAAACATGCAGTTTAAGGTACTCCCTCAGGCACGTCATGCCCAGCCGTTCAGTAACCAAGGCAACCAACGGCCCAAAGAAATGGAGCAGTGAAGCAAAGTGAATAGAAGTTTAAGCATTAAAACAAAAGTTTGACACAATCCAGAATGTCTAAACCTTAGTTAGAACTGCAGTTTTAAGCTAACAGTTATACATGTTGGCCCAGATATTCAAAAGAGTTGTGCGTGGTACAACAGTGTTGCGCCATGCACAACCCATTGATGCACCCAGGTGCGATATTCAAAAGGGAAAAGTGCGCCGCACAAATCCCGATGCTCCGGAGTGCATCAGTAATGTATGCAGGCACGGGGCGTGCCCATGCATAACCTGCACAGCCCGATATTCAGCCCGGGATGTGCAGAGTCATGCATGCACAACCCCTACCTGCGCCTGCACAAAGTTAAGCCAAAAAAAAAAGGAACAAGTGATGGCCACCCACAGGTGAGCTGCCGCATTGCAGGGCGCAACACGGCAGCTGCCACCTGTGGGTGGCCACCCGAGTTCCTGCCGCACCTGCCGGCGCCCCCCCCCGTCCAATATCCCTGGTGGTCCAGTGGACCGATTGCGGGCACCAGTTAATCATAAAATAGTCCTATTACCCTGGTGGTCTAGTGTAACCCCTCCCCACCCGCCCACTGAGCCCCACCGCCCATGGCAGCACCACCTGCCTGCCACCCTCCGCCTGCCGACTGACAGCTCGGTGGCTGCGCGCGATGGTTCTGGCGTGAGCAATGGGCGTCAGACGTATACACAGTCCAGATATGTGGAATGAATTTTCATTCACATATCTGGACTGTGTTGTACGGTATGGGCTGCATGCCTCGTTGGCTTACGCCAGAACCAGTGGGCGGCAGCCCTACCGAGCTGTCAGGCGGCGGTGGCGGGCGGCGGTGGTGGTGGTGTTGCCGCCCCGCCGCTGACCGTGGGGAGCGGGTGTTGGGGCCAGTGGGAGGGGGTACACTGACCACCAGGGTAATAGGACTATTTTATGATTTACAGATGCCGCGATTAGCAGCGATCGATCCACCGGACCACCAGGATATTGGACGGGGTTACTATACCGATGCCCTTGATTGGGCACATTACGCGTCCACTGGACCACCAGGGATATTAGAGGGGGTTTCATTTAGACAAATGCCCACGATCGGGCTGCAGGGGACCAGTGTGATGTCAACAGATGCCCTCAATCGGGCATAGCGGTCCACTGGACCACCAGGGATATTGGGCCAGGGGGAAGGTTCTTTTGAGCGAATGCCTGATCGGGCTGTAGGGGCCCGTCGGTCCCCGGCGACTGCTGCCTGGCAGGGCGCCAGGCGCAAGTCATCAGGGATCGCGCATTCAGCAGCGTTAATGACATGCAAATGGCCCCATGTACCTTTGCATAAATTATGGCTCCATTTGCATGTCCCCTTTTGAATATCTTGGGTCCTGTGCGTGGCGCAATGGCACTAGCTAGCGCATCTCCATACTCCACTCTGGCCACTTGCGCTGGTGCAGTGCCACCTCACGCCATGCACAGTGGGGGAGCCAGGGTGCATATTCAAAGGCTGCTGCGCCATAGTGCAGCCACGCTGAATATCTCCGCCAGGCCACACCCCCTGGCGCAACAAAGTTGAGCTGCGCCCAGGCTTGCACCACAGCCTGGCGCAGTTTGAATATCCGGGCTGTTATCTCTATCCCCACATTTAGCGTACAATGAAGAAACACCGTTAATGCTATTGCAACCCTTTATTTTTAATGTTCCACTTGTTTCACTGTTCAGTTCATTTTAATTCGTAACATTTTGCTGTTGTGCTTTTTTTGAGGTGTTGACTTTCAATAAACCATTTCAGATACAGTATTTCAACTGGTGTCACTGCACTGTCTCTCTATAACTATTTCACATGGTCATAGAAGTCTGGTAGGAAAAAAATTGCTCTCCAGCAATGATATAAAATAAAGCATGGGGTAGTGTGCAAACTTGAACTTAATGCACACCCTCGGTGTGGGATGCTTTTATATGCTCGAGGGGTTTGTGTAGTATCCCACATCTCAGGTGTCCATTACATTCTCATAATGCACACTACCCCTTGCATTATTCTCTATATAGTAGGTACTGATTGGCTCATTTGGAACTCGTTTAGAATTTTTGGCCTCAGTAGCAGTACTAATCATATTCAAATGCAAATAACTTTAAAACAAAAAATGATAGCATGGCACTGTAAGCATGAAATTTGTTCAGCACAAAAATAGCTGCAAAATGAGTGGTATTTCATTTACAGATAACTTTAAGATTATCAGCAAAGAATGGCAAATTCAATTTTATTTTCACTTTTTGGAGGTATGAAATGAATGGAATATGCTACCTCTACTGAAATATTGTCGATGTTTTTTGTTCTCATGCTGATTGACCCGATGACATCACTCGAGTCTTCACCACTTGAGATGTTATCGGGTCAGTTGGCACGCAAACAAAACATAACAATATTTCCAGTGGGGGGGGGGTAGCGTGTCCCTTATTACATATTTACAACATATGATTTGGAATATCAACAGAGAGAAAAAGTAATATCTGATGCAGACAGAAAATATATCAAATATATTTCCATGTTCCTATACATCCTAGTGAGATCTTCCATGTTACTATAGGACATACTGATATTTTGTATGTTCAGTAAGTCATCAAATTTCACAATGAATTGCAGCTGTTATTTTGCTTGCTTCATCCTGTCATAATTATGATATGTTTGTTATAGGCAGTAGTTATCTGGTTGATCCTGCCATAATTTTTAAACAAATAGTCATTTAAAAGTGTATCTGGTTGATCCTGCCATTTTCAGACTCTTACTGTACAAACGGTTTCACTTTTCTTGCTCTAATGTAGCATGATCGATTGCTGTAATAACGGTAAATGACATGCTGGCAGAGATTTAAATAAAGCACCCTCTGTTCAAAAAGTAACAAAACTGTGTTTTTTTTCTCTTAAGTTTACTTAACTTTCTGTGAAAGAACCTGCCGACTGTAGAGAGAGGAGAGCTAGTGAGCCAGTGACTTCAGAAAAGTAGACAAATGCATGAGCGACCGTTGCTATAGCAACACACACTCACACTTGGGTCTACTTTTCTGACGCTGCCAACTCGCTCGCTCCACGCTCCCTTTCCTCTCTAGTCGACAGCTTCTTTTACACAAAGCTAAATAAACTCAACAGAAGAAACCTTTTTATTGTTTGAACAGAGTGGGCATTATTTTAAATCTCTACCAGCAGTGAAAATGCTTGTTCAGTAAGACAGTTTCAAAATGGCAGGATCAACCAGATCAGTTTTTTAAATTACATATGTTGTATAAACAGAACATGACATGGCCTGACAGAAGATATCATATTTATCTTCACTCGAGGTCAATGACATCAAGATATCATTGGCCTCTCGTACAGATAAATATGATATCTTCGATCGGGCCATGTGTTATATATAAAAAACAAAGAATCTCTGTGCGCAAACACTGAGGCAAGGGTTACCCCAAAGGGCATATGGCTGGGAAGCCAAGTTTCAAGAAAATACAAAATCACACATGCCCCCACAATGCAAAGCATCATGGGCTGCATATGCAAATCACCACAGAATGTTATGCTGGTCCAACTTTAAGCAGAATTGCATGGTGCCGAAAGGCCTCTCACACAGTTTGCAAAGGGTGCTAACATATATAATGTGTGTGTGTGTGTGTGTGTATTTATTTATTTGGGACTTGAAGTAGCGGGAGTGTGCATAGGGCAGGGGGAGATATATGCATGTCTGTAGATGGCTAGATAGCTATAAAACAAAAAAACAAGGTGTTGTGTGAGTGTGTGGTCTGAAAACAAAATGGTAATATTAAATGCTCACTGAAAATAGAATAAGAATCAACATTTCAACTATAGGTATTCTTCCGGATTTAAAAATATTGCTTTTTCTCTCAGATAATTCTTGAAGACTTCTAGTCGAAACATCAGTTCTTACTCTGTTTTCTATTTTCAGTGTTTTGTTTTGTAGATACATAGGTGTGTGTCCCCCTCTCTCTCTCTGTCTAGGATATTAAATAAGCTGAAAAAACTGATAAGCACTTTCATGCATAAAACTGCTAATCAACTGTGAAAATGCATGGCACTTGGCACAAATTGATTAGCAAATAAAAATAAAAAAAAGTTTTCTTTACATTGTCTACTGTGCCGTGGGATCACTCAGAAAAGTGGTTAGCAGTCTACTGCCATGTAGTTCTTGAAATGGTTAGCATTACCCCGTTTTTGTGTAGCGTTTGCTACGCGATACCAACTATTTAATACCCTGGTGTGTGTGTGTGTGTGTGTGTGTGATAAATACATACACATATATATATATATATATATATATATATATATATATATATATATATGTAATATACCACTCTGAGGTGTGTGTGGCGCTCTGATATGCATCGTTGGTGTGCCGTCAACTTCAGGCGTGTGTATATCAGAGCTCGACCGCACACCTCAGAGTGGTATATCTATCTTATAAAATGGCCATAGATTTTTTTGGGGGTGGGTGGAAAAAGTAGTCCCTCTGTGTAGTTGGTAAATAAATGATATGTTGGCAGAGGTTTAAAATAAAGTTGTATTGAAAAATGAGGGAGGCAAGTATGATTGGGAGCACTTTTTGGTGTGAAAAAAACTGTATCTGTAAATGACTTTCACTTTTACTGCCGAAATGTAGCGTGACCAAGCGGTGCACATTTCAGAAAGTGAGAAGCTGTTAAAAGCCGAGAATAAGCCTGCTTGTGTTTTGTAAAATCAGAAAAGTGACCTCGTGATAGTTTGTGTTGCTCTTTCAGTAATAGTAGTCTCCGACAGATGGCGGAAGGAGCTAGGATAGATCGAATGGTAGGTATTCTTAGGAGTGAGTGAGCCAGTGCCAGCAACACCGCCTCGCCTCCGCCTCACCTTCCTGTACCACCACCGCCGCCCCATCGTCGCCTCCTCTCGCATACAGTATGCAGCCACTACACCACAAGGCAAGACAAACCAAGACGAGGGAGTCATTTTTCTGATTTTTAAACACAGCGGAGCTTACTTCGGCTTTTAACAGGTTTTCAGTTTCTGAGATGCCCGCGCTTCGGGTCACGCCACATTTCGCAGTGAAAGCTCGCAGGATCGCGTATTCTCCATGGAAATGCAGCTTTTTACAGAAATTAAGAGAAGACAACAAAAGAATGTATGTTCTACTTTTATATATACAGTTAGGTTTCTGTTAATCAGACTGATTGGTCACAGTGGTTACAGTAATAAAAGTGGTTGTACACTGTGAGACTGTGAAAATGGCAGGCAGGATTTGATTTTAAATTAAATTTTAAGTAAACATTAATGGTAGGATGAAGAGATCAGTTTCTACAGTGTGGGGCTACTACTGGTATATTTACTTATGCCTGTGGGTGTCAGTTGCTTTGTGTGTTAGTGTGGGTGTCTAGCTGCACCAGGTGTGGAGTGGTCTTGCTGCTGGTGAAAAGGTTTTGAGGACTGGAAAGTAGTTCAGGCGTGCAGGTTTAGTGGAAGGCGCAAGGTCGTTGGGAAATAATGTACGTCATGACGGTTTTGTCCAATTGTATAAGTGGATTTCTATGATTTTACCACACCATTTATATATATATATATATATATATATATATATATATATATATAGATATATATATATAGATATATAGATATGTGTGTGTGTGTGTATATGTGAGATAGATAGATATATATATATATATATATATCTATATCTATATATTATATAAAATATCTGTGGACAGTGTGGAAGGAGGCAAGAACTCCAAGATGACTTGGCAAAGCTTGAGTGCTGGTCAGACATATGGCAGCTGGGGTTCAAAACAAAGAAGTGGAAGATCATGCACTTGGGAGCCAGAAACCCTGGGAATAGCTATTGGCTGTTGAGAGGGTGTACAGATAGCCACTTCAGAGGAGGTGATGGATTTGGGGTTACTAGTCAAATGGGACATGAAACATTCTGCACAGTGCAGGAAGGCGGCAGCCAAAAGCTAATAAAGCGCTGGGGTACATTGCCAGAGGAATCTCCTCAAGGAGACAGTCGTCCTGCCATTGTACAGGTCACTGGTGAGACTGCACTTGAGTACTATGTGCAGTTCTGGTGCTCCTATTTAAAGATGAACATCAAACTACTGGAGGGAGGAAGTGTAGGAAACAAGATGATCCTAGGCCTGGAGGACAATCCACATGTGGAAAGACTGAGGGAGCCCCACATGTATTCCCTGGAGGATAGAAGGGAGAGAGGTGATATGATTGAGGCTTTCAGATGCTTAAAGGGCATGAATAGGGTTAGTACCGAGGGCATTTTCAGATTTAGGGGGAGAGGAACATGAAGGGGCACAGTCTGAAAATGGAGGGGGTAGATTCAAGAGGGAAATGAGGAGGCACTATTGCATGGAAGGGGTGGTAGCAAGGTATAACGAACTGCCAGAGGAGGTGATAGTGCTGAAAACTGGGGAGTTTTAAGAGGGGGTGGGACAAAGGAAAGGTCAGAACTGAGGGGAGGCTGGGGAGTGGGGAGCTGGCGGACTGGGTGGATTAATCAGGCGGATGGGAAATGGGTGGGGGGGCAGGTGTAGTAGAATAGTCTGGGAGCTGCACACTCGAGCAGACTTGACCATTATGGCCTGTATCTGCTGGCATTTTTGTATGTTCATATGTATCTACAGTTAGGGCTCAGTAGGCTGTTCAATGTTAAATCCAAAATTTTGCACCTTAATAACTTTGCCTTCATTTGATGAAATAGCACAACATTTGGCCTACGTGGTCAGGCTGTCAGTCTCAAGACGTGAAAAGTTTTGTGACAGTATCTTATACGGTTTTCCTGATACGGAATTCCCTATACTTAACGTTGCATTTTTTTCTCTGTCACCTACAGTGTAGATGGTGTGGAATTTTTCATGAAATTTTCAGGTTTGAAGGGCCTATGCAAAGGGTGTGCCTTTAGAAGGTTTGGTGAAAAAAGTGTTATACAGTTTTAGAGTTATAACTATTTTAAATGCAACCAGTTTAAAAAAAAAAAAAAAAACACCATCGAAATGCTTATTTTCATGCAGAAAAATACCAATTGTGTCATAATTTCACTAATGTTCAAAGCTCAGACTCAAAATATTGCAAAGCCCTTTTCCACACCACATCATAAAAGTGACGGTCATTTTTCAAATCCTGATGGAGACGTGATTTTGCACTTCTGGTAATTAAATCACATTTTGGCCAACACATAGTACTATAAATGGCACATGTCATGTTTATAAGGTGAATCATAAAATAAATATCTTGAAAATTTGGGGTTAAACTTTGTATGTAGTGCCACTCTAGACCCCTGTGGGTATTCTTTGTGATCCCGTGCCGCTAAGCTGAGTTTGGGGGTGAGCTCAGTAACCCAGCTGGGTGGGGGATTGTACTGTTATGCAACACCCCCAGCCAGGGAATGAAAGGTGCAGCATGGGTCAGGATACCATATAGTGAAGACAGCTGTCCTCTTGGCATAGGGCCTTGCACCTCTAGACCCCCAGGTGGCAGAGGGCTCTGAATTGGCTGACAGATGCACTCATTGCCCTTTGCATCCATATCTGCGGCCACGTGGAAGCGCACCAGACAGCCCCATGAATTCTTCACATCCATCACTGCATGGAATTGCAGGGCCTGCAAGGACAGTGCACTTCTTTTTGCAGATGGAGTATTCCTGTGGCACAGGGCAGCTGCCTCTGTTCACGTAGGTCTCAAAGGGACCTGCATGAATGAGGATACAATTCTACTGTCTCGAAAGGAAATTTGTAAAAAATGTTGTTAATGCACCAGTTAGGGTAACTTAATACCACAGAAGTAGGGAATGTGGCATTGGGGTTTCCAACCCTAACTCCCCCACCTCTAATCAGCAAAAGGAAAACATTAGGGTTTTGGGTCTCTGAAGTCCTGGTGAATCAGTGATGGGTCTTCTTAGGGTTTCAACCCTAATGCCCACCCCTGCCTCTGAGCAAACAGTGTCACGTGATGATTTTCTCCTGGGCAGGGCCCCGTGTGTGTGTGTGTGTGGAAAAACCTGCAACAGGTGGCAGGAAAAATACTTATTCACCTTTGAAGAGTATATCACAATGAGGCAGTGGCTTGGAACTGTACCTTCTGCTTCAGACTGGAGGCTACAGGCTGGGAGAGAGGTGAACAGTAGGGTTGATAACCCCAAGGAAGACACCACCACTGATTCGCCAAGACTCTGGAGACCCAAAACACTGATGTTTTTTCCTTTTGCTGCTTGGGGGATGGGTGGGGAATAAGGGTTGGAAACCCTAATACCACATTTCCCTACTTTTACGGTGTTAAGTTACCCCAAACTGGTGCAGTAAACTTTTTGCTAATAACATATATAGACGTGTCTATCTGTTTTAGTTTTTGTTGACGGGAAAGGAGGACTAGGCAATTTTGCCTGTTTTCAGCCTTGTCCCGAGAGGAGAGGAAAGATACAGATGCAAACTGACTTACAGAACCAGATTGAGCTGTTGGTGCTATTTTAGTGAATGGGGAATTTGGCCAAGACACTGGGAAATTCCTCTATTCTTGTGGTGGCACTGCTGAGCACTGCCAAGATGGAGGAGCCGGGTGTGGAGGAGGTGGACGGGAGGTTGTGGTGCAGTCCTCTGACTGAGCCGGGAGAGCCACAGAGGACGAAGAAATGGAGGAAATTCATGATGTAGATGCAGAGAATTTACAGCAAAGAACCGGAAAGGAGAATGTGACTTTGCATTTTGTGCCTGAGAGAGCCAGCTTACCAGAACAAGAGCAAGTATCTAAGCAAGAGTGCTCAAAGCACTAATACTACGGAAAACACAGCCGCAGATAGTTCCCAAGTACACTCCTTGCCCGAGGAGGGAGATCAGTCACATGAGACAGCTGGAAACAAAGAACAGCTGACGGGAGAAAGCATTAGAGGGCCGACATAACCGGACCTTATATCAGTCACACAGCAGATGTGGCAACAGTTTAATTAAAGACCAAAAAGCAGCAAGCCACAGGAGGGAGCCTGGTCGGCTGACTCGGCTATGAGGAATGCTGGTTGGATGCAAGACGGAACAGGATAGTGGGTCCCAGACCCAACATGCGACAAGGAAATGAGCACACAAAAAGGGATACCTTCTAACAGGCCTGCAACTAAAGATACAGCAGAACTGATAGGGAATGCAGATGGGAGCTCAAGCAGTGCGCAGTAGGAGACATTGCATGTACCTCCTCAATCAAATGTTTTTGGGTTCCACAACGTGCAACAGCGCTGAATAAATAACAGTTTGCCTGACAGTGAAATACCTAGCACAGCTGGTGAAAGATCGTTTCCGGAAACACACTCAGGAAGATCTACCAACGACAGTGGGGCAAATAATAGAGGTGCATTTGGAGGTGCTAGGGGGTACTATGTCAGATCTGTTTAAGAATAAATTGGAGCAGGCCCCTAGAACCCAAACTCACTCCCCCTCTTTTTTCCTGTCCCCTCTCACTTACTGTCCCGCTCACCACCTTTCCCTCCTCTCTAGCCTCCTTTTGGCGCCTAATGATCACCCTCTCCCTGGAAGTTTCCTTAACCTCGAAATTGTCTACTCGCTTGAACCTGTTATAGCTTGTTTTTCTATGAAACTTAAAACGCTATTGCCTTAAACTGTTAATAGTAAATTTATGATGTAACTTTCCTGTCTGGTTTTACCTGTAATGTGTATCGCTTTGTTAAATGTTCTTGTGACGTGAACCTTTGTAAAGAGCCCTGGCTCAAAGGTATTAATTCCTAGACTAATAAACTAAACTAAACTAAACTAAACTAAAGGCAGAGGTACAGGGGAGGTCTTTCAGTGCACCCAGACAGATATTGTGTAGCAAGGCATTTGCTAAAGGAATCATTGTAGTTTGTAACTGCAGATATTTATGCATTAATTCATGTGTCTATGAAGACACCTTTGATATTGGCTTTAAAACAAATGCAGGTTTAGAAAGATTTTTGTGGAAGTACAACAATTTAAAGCAAACACCACTATGGACCCCTTTTCTATGCAATCCCTTTGACAAAACAACAGAAAAGGCTAGTCACTATAATGTTTAGGAATGAAGGGATCAATGTGAGTAACATCTACCACTGTCTTCAAAACAGGTGCGATATTTTGGGGCCCCGAGGCAGTCATTGATTCAGAAGGGTTATGGACTGGAGGGTGGAAGTTTAAAGTGAAGCTGTTTCCAGATTAACTAAAGTTGTACACCTGCGAAATAGCTTCTTAGGAAAGATGAGGTGTGTATGTTTCTTCGAGTGCAGCCTAGGGCATGCTACAAATGTGGGCTAAAACTCATCTTAGCAGCAGATGCGATAAGTTGAAATGTTCTTTGTGGGGATTTGGCCATGCAAGTGAATTGTGTGAAAACATTTTTCAGTGTAACTTGTATGACTATTAAAGGCCATGCTTTCCACCAGTGCCTATGGGGAGACATAATAGAAATGAAGGTTGAGACCAAGATGACTTGGTGCAATGTGCACAGGATAGGAGAAGGGGCCCCACAACTACCCCAGTCCCACCCCCACCAGATGTAACCTCTAAACAGGACCCTTAGTCAGACAGCCAGGAAGAAGCGGCACAAAAAGAACCAGAGGTTAGAGAGGAGGAAGAAAGTAACACCCAACCTAAAACGCACCCTCCCCCCTTGGAGGCTCAAGGTACAGAGAATCTTCAGAAGGAAATGGTTGAAGCCCAGGATCAGGATGAAATGGAGACACTGGATAAGCATCAGGAAAAAGCGCTCCCCCCAATCCCACAGGAAAAAACAATACAATCAAACCATAGAATTACCAGAGCGGCAGCTTAACAAACACCCACACAATTCATACTTCCTACACAAAATTTTTTCACCCCTTAACAGAAAGAAGGTGGAGAATTGGAGCTAGAGTCTGATGTTTCAGTTAGAGCAGGGATTACATCAGAAATTGATGAGGAAGATAAAAGGCATGTGGAACTAAAGAAAAAAGGGAAAAAGGAAAATAAAACGTTAGAGGAGAATAATTGACCCTAAGCTTCAAACACTCACCTAAATGGCCACATTAAACTTAGCCTCCTTGAAAGTCTGTAGCTTAAAAACTACAAAAGAGAATTTCAGTCGTTCTATCTCTCAAACAGTTGAAAATGACGAGTGTTCCTATAGGAACCAGATTGAATTCTCTCTTTAAAGTAGAACAACTAAGGAGAAGTTGGGTATGGGACCATCATTCTGGACATTTGGGACAGATGTTGCAGACAGGATTGGGATTTTATTCAGAGGGACTCACTTTTTCAATAACTAGAGAATAGTTATTCTACCAGGAAGAGTGCTTGTGCTTGACTGTAAATACAGTGACTTTTTCTTTAGATTTATAAATACTTATGCACCACAGACTAAGGCATCTAGAATAGAATTGTTCGGTGCCATAAAGCCGTACCCCTACACTAGAAAATGTGGTATGGGGAAGGGATCTCAACTGCAGTTTAGATAAATCCTCAGGAGAAACTGTAAGCAACGTATATTGTGATTCACATGCGCCAAAACAAATTTTGGTTGGGGCTAATTTAAAGGATGCTTATAAACAGCTTAAGAAGGATCTTGGGGCCACATACTATAGGCATGTATGTGCAACATGCAGTGACTATTTTTTTTTTTTTATTTCTGAATTGTAACCCCTGTTAAAATGGACACAAGGCCGAATGAGTTTTCTGATCATTTCATTCTCATAGAAAAATTTAAAGCACCTCCTAGGATTTTTTTTCCAGTCACAACGTTGGAAGCTAAACTCATCACTGCTAGAACAGATAGAGTTAAAAAAGCAAGCAGAACAACGTTTGGTGGCCAGTCGCACTATAACGTGCATGTACAGTGATTTATGGGAATGGTGGTATGACACAAAAAAAGACCTGAAACTACGTAATACTTTTGGTCAGAATAAATCCAACTCAAATTATATCAAATTCTTAGGGTATCATAATCGACTATATAAATTAATCTCCTTTTCTTTGAAAGATCAGGTAAAATATAAATCACAAATAGTAGAAATAAAACAAATGTTTGCTTATCAATATGATGGGGCAAAAACATTAGAAGCCAAAATGAGATTTGGAACAGTAAAACAGCCAGCTTCAGACCCTTACTGTATATGGCATGCAAACAAAGATTAGATAACACAGTTATGACAGGCCTGTACAAACAAGGTGGCACCATTGTGACAGCTGATTTGGAAATGTTAACCGTAGTCCAGGAACCTTTGAAATCTGCTTTTTCCAGTACGCCAACTATAAAGGATGAATCGGGTAACTTTCTAACCGCACCAGTACCAGAACTAGAAATAAATTGCCAAGTGAGGTTAGAAAAAACAATTACACTGGAAGAAATATATGAGGTCATTATGTCGCTAAAGACTGACATCCCCTGGCCTGGATGGCCTAACAAACGAACTGTTTAAAAACAATTTGCAAATGAGATTAGTATTCTCCTAGAACCAGTGTTTAATAAAATTTTGGAGCAAGGAAGGGAACTCCCAGAATTAATGTATACGTATACATACATACACACACATACACATATATAATATATTATGGTAGAGTAGCACTTTTAAGGTCAAAGGGTCAAATTTTGCACCTTAATAACTTTGTCACCATTCAACGGATTTGCCTTAAATTTGGAATGCATGATTGGGCATGGCAGATCTTGGGATCTGCCAAGTTTTGTACCGGTTGGATATACGGCTGCGGAGTTATTAAGCGACAACTTATTGCGCAGTTACGCTTTTTGTGATTTCTTTGTCTACACCTACAGGTCGTACGGTTTGCACCATCAGTCCAAAACTTCAGGGAACGCGGCGTCATAGATGTCTTTCAAGATTTCGTGAAAAATATTACACGGTTCAAAAAGTTATTCAAAAACAAGTTTCCGTTATAAGTCAATGGGTAATGTTAACAAGTTGAAAGTGTCGCAAATGCAGTTTTTACTTTCATAAATGGCCCTTTACTTTCGCCGAACGCCATTTTGTTTTCAGTTGGTGATCAGAAAATGCTTGGCATTTAAATTTGGGATCCTCTAGCAACCCAATTCTTTTGTATTCACCTAGTCAGACCCTGAGGATGCTAGGCATGTCTTATTTTGGGGTAAAACACCCCAGAAATATGTTTTCAAATTTCTGGAAAAGTACTTCGTAAGTACTTTCGCAGATCATGGACACTGTCGAATGAATTTGGCGAAAGCTTTCACAAAGTTCGACAATACTTTTCCAGGATATGGCAAATGACAGAAGTTCTTTGCCACCCTGCTGCAAAAGAACGGTTTGGTCTTTTGGGTGGAAATTTGGAGGGAATGCAAGCAACATCTCACAGATGTGCCTTTCACTGTTTTGGTGAAAAAAATATTACAAGGCGGCAAAGTTACAGCACTTCAAATTGACACTTTTTCCCATAGGATAACACTACGATGTCCGTCACATTACAGGAATCCTTTGCCGCCCTGCTGCAAAATAACAGTTTGGTCTTTGGGCTGAAATTTGGAGGAAAGAAAGCCAACATCCCACTAATGTGCCGCTTCGTGGTTTGGTGAAAACTATTACAGGGCAGCACAGTGATGGCACTCTGAAGTTGACACTTTTCTCATTGGATAACATTACAGCCTCCGTCACGCTTCGGGGCCCGTATCTCAAAGCAGTGCGAGATCACGGACTTCGTCGCCAAAATGCTTAGCCCCCATCTAAATTGGGGCTAAGTGCAAACTAGCCAGGAAAGTCATAATTCATATGAAATTTAAATTTTTTTCACGTCAGTACAGTTTCTGAGATTAAGCAATTTAATATTCCAAGTCCTCATTTTCTGCTGCGAGGCCCATTGTTATGTATACATTGTTTGTATTCACTGTGTTTTCCAATGCATTTTTTGGGGAAAGCAGGGGTGTGCCAGTTAGTGTTTCCAGTTGCGTTTCCATTACCGTTTGCGGCACCGTTACCGTCTATGCCACTGTGTGCGTTACGGTTTACGTTTTCGCTTGCGTTTGTGTCATTTGGCGTTATTGTTGCTGTTACCATTACCTGTTTCATTTGCAATTGCGGTACTGTGCACCTGCATTACAGTTTGCATTTCTATACACACTTGCGTTTGTTCCTTTAACGTTCTTTTGCTGTGACAATTAACATTTCCATTTAAAATACCGCTGCCATCACTGTTTCGTGTACCAGTTGTGCTTTCATAGTGCTTCAGTGTCCGCTTACGCCACTGTTCGCTTTTGCGCCACTTTGCACTTATGCTTTCTATTAACGCTTCCTTTACCATTTAAGTTTCCATTACCATGTGTGCCACTGTTGGCACTTCTGTTTGCGTTGCTGTTCTTGTTACTATGTCACAAGACATCACGGACCCCGCGCTTCCGCCGCTGCATTACTTTCACTATTTGTCGTCGTCATTCTCAAAAAGAAGGGAAATTAGAGGCAAAAAACTCAGTTTAATGCATCAGTTAGGGTTGTTCCAGATGACAAAAGCAAGAAATTTGGTGTTAGGGCTAGCTCCCCTTGACCCCAGCCCACCCCCAACCCGGCATTGGGGTGCGCGTGGGAATCGGGTCCTAACTCTGCCCCATTCTCCTTTACCTCTGCTTCTTTACATGTGATGGGGTGAGAGTTAGGGCTGATGACCCCAGCACGCACCTCATGCTGGCTGGGGACCAAGGGGCTTTTCAACCCTAACACCGAATTTCCTCGCTTTTGTCATTGTGGAACAACCTAACTGATGCATTAAACGGAGTTTTTGCCCTAATATTAATATATATAGCTTTCCAAATTCTTTCTTATAATTTTTATAGTCACAATTAATACTTACAGGTCTCCAATTAGCTGTTATGTTTATCTTCCTTTATATATATAATATGTGTGTGTGTGTGTGTGTGTATATATGTATATAGATAATGCATGCAACAGGTGTCTAGATAAACAGTGTGATAAATCCATTTATCCGAGTCACTGTGTGGATAAATTTATTTATCCACATAGTGACTACATCACTAACCACCACCACCTGTGCTGCCTGCTCAGCAGTACTGCCTCCCAGTTTCACTTTCACCTTCTCACAGTGCTCTTTACAACCCAAGCTATCACAGTCCCAAACACTCACAAAATGCACACCCTAATCCAGTCTCCATCCCCAAAAACAGAACCACATTTTAAATGAAAACACTCGAAAGAAAAAAAACTATTTTTTCCTTTTTCTCAGCACAGCAATCCTGCAAACCAGGCACAGAGAAAAAACATGGAAAGGAACTTAAGAAAAAAATAAAATATGACAAAACTGAACCAAAAAAATCCTGTTGCATAAATCAGATATGCCGGGGGTGCCTGTTGGATAAGTTATTTGTGCAGATGCCAGTGACCATCAGACCCTCACTGCGGGCTTCGCCACCGTGAGGTTACTCGAGGTCACAGGCGCAAATAACTCTGTTATCCCACAGGCGCTCCCGCATATCCATAGAATGGAAAATGCGCTAATTGATTAGTTACGAAGGCAGGTTGAAAGCTTGTCATTCTTTCAACCGGCATCGGGTGTATTAGTTGTCGGCCCTAACTCTCACCCCATCACGGTGTAAACAAGCTGAGGTATAGGAGAATGGGGTGATAGTTAGATTCCACTACCCCAACGCACATCTCAATGCCGGTTGGGGAGCGGCTGGGGGCGTGGGGGGGCTTTCAACCCAATACCGACTCCCCTCGCTTTGTCGCGCTGTGAAACAACCCTAACTGATGCATTAAACGGAGTTTTTTGCCATGAATTTTCCTTCATTTTTGAGAATGAGGACTATAATAGTGAATGAAAATGGTGGGCCCCGCGCCCCACCACGTGACTTTTTGTGACATAGCTCTTGCGTTGCAGTTACCGTTCCTAACAGTTACACACATGGTGATGCAAATGTATATGGTAAAGCAAACGTTAATAGAAACGCAAGCGCAAATTGACGCCAAAGCGAACAGTGACTCAAACGGAGATGCAAGCGCGTACGGAAACGCAACTGGCAACGCGCACGGTCATGGTACCGCTATTGTAAACGCAAATGGTAACTATAACAGCAACAATAATGCTAAAAGAAACTAACAGAAGCGCAAGCACGTACGGAAATGCAAAGCATAATGCGCACAGTCATGGTACTGCAATTGTAAATGCAAATGGTAACTGTAACAGCAACAGTTACGCCAAAGGAAACAGAAATGTAAACACAAGTGCGACGGAACGCAAAACCGTAATGCACATGGTCACGGTACTGCAATTGGAAACACAAATGGTAACGGTAACAGCACAAATAACGCCAAAGGAAATAGAAACGCGAACACAAGTGTTTACAGAAACTCTAACTGTAACGCGCACGGTCACGGTACCGCAATTATAAATGCAAATGGTAATGGTAACAGCAACAATAACGGCAAAGGAAACAAACGCAAACGTGTACGGAAAAGCAAACCATAACGCGCACGGTCATGGTACCACAGTTGTAAACACAAATGGTAACGGTAACAGCAAGAATAACGCCAAAGGAAACACAAACTGTAATGCACACGGGAACGCAGTTGCAAACGGTAACGGTAACAACAACGATGACTCAAAACAAAAGACAAATGCAAACAGAAGGGCGGCCGCAAACGCAAATGGTAATGCGCATGGTGACGCAAAGCGAAACCCAAACAGTAGTGGAGACACAAATAGTAACAGTAACGCAAAGGGTTACGCACACGGTAAAGCCGACACTGGAACGCTAACGCAAAGGGTACAGAAACACAAGTGGAAGTCCCATATTTTTGCCTTGGAATGGGATGATTTAATTCTAGTGGCCAAATTGAACCACACCATGTGATGGTCACTGGCCCCCAGGTGACCTTCTACCTGGAGATCTGTGATCCTTTCCCTGTTAGTCAGTAGTTGGAAGAACACTATGAAGCTTCTCCAGACCCCTACTACAACTTTGTCTGGGGTTGACAAAAGAATAGACAAGAAATAACAATTATCCAAAACAGATGCAGCTTTCCTGTCTGTACATCCCAGCCATGAAGGGGTGGCACAACAGGCTGCATATGACAAAGCAGGAGTCCTCTCTCTCAGCCCTTGAGAAAGATTCCAGAAGATTGGATTTTATGGCTTAAAAAACCCTATACCTCAGCCTCTCTTCTCCTCCACCTCTCTTCTTACATGTCATACACAGCCAAGTATCAGAAGGCCATCTGGAATTTGGTCCTGGCCATAACTCAGTAGAGGTCTGACTCTATGGTACAGGACTTGGTGGAGACAGCTAAAACTGCCTTGGAAGCCACGAAGTACCAGTTCCACACAGCGGATGACAACAATGATGCAGCCTCCATGGTGATGGCCAAGGCTATCTCCCTTAGGTGTTTTGCATGGCTGAGGACAACTAATCTGATGCAGTACACTCATTCCAGGGCCATGGACTTTCCTTGCAACCAGAATGTCTTGTTCAATTCTAGAACAGAAGACTACATGAAGAAGGTTGATGAATACAAAACAACCTACCAGAGCAGCACAGCAAAAGTGAAGACTCCTCCTGCTCAAAAGCCTCAACCTAAGGGAAACGGGCAGAGGATACTCCCAGGCCCTATTTTCCATTCCTCCTCAGTTTGATTATTCTCAAATGAGAGGTTACTACAGAGGAAAGGCAGGAGGTCAGATAAAACCTGCCTTGCTTATACTCCTGCTCCTTCAACTCAAGATAAGCCACTCCTGGACCCTCATCACATCAGACAGATGGGTCCTGAGGAAGTGGAAAAGGGCCTGCCACTTCAGTTCAAAAGATGCCAGCCCTGTAAGGGCACCCAGCTGTTAATCAATAACCCCGATAGAAAAGCTTATGTTGAGCAAGGTGAAAACATCTTCTGGCAGCAAGAGTGGTAGAGTTCCTGCCCATCAACGGGACAAAGCCTCTACTCCAGATACTTCCTGACACAAAGAAAATGGGAGTGGTGACCTATCTTGGACCTCAGATATTTAAACAAGCATCTTCTGAAACCCAAATTCAAAATCATCACCCTAAAAATGGTAATACAGTCCCTTCAGCAGGGAGACTGGCTAGCCTCCCTAGACCTCAAGGACGCCTACTTCCACATTCTAATAAGGCAGTCCCACAGAAAGTTTCTTGAGGTTCAGACTTCCATCAGGGCACTGCCAGTTTGCATAGCCTTTCTCGCCTGACATCTGCTTTGAGAGTATTCACCAAATGTCTGGCTGTCATGGCAGCACATCTAAGAAGACTGGGAATCTCATTCTACCCTTATCTGGACAGCTGGCTCATAGTGGGGGAACCTCTACAAGTGAGGAGGCCTTATCCCTAACAAAGAATGCTCTGCATTCCTTGGGGTTTCTTATAAACCAGAAGAAATCCCACTTGGATCCAACCAACTCTTACTTTCATAGGAACATGGTTGGATACTCAGCAGAACAGGGCCTTTGTTCGACCAGAAAGAATCAAAACCTTTGTCAGTGGCAGATTCTTTTTGTTCTGGCCAGCCCATGCCAACCTGACACTTCTTGAGGCTCCTGGGACACATGACAGCCATGGTCCCAGGAGTCCAGTTCAGAATGAGAGTCCTATAGAGTACCTCCTGCGGTCTCACAGGTCCCAAAGGAGCAATTCCCTATCCAAACTGATTCCAGTCACAAAGACATTTATTCAGGCCCTGCACTGGTAGAAGGAAACAGCCAACCTCTTGGTAGGAATTCCCTTCCAAGCACCTTCTCCCACAAAAATAATCACTACAGATGCTTCTGTGCTGGGATGGGGAGCTCATCTGGACAGTGCTTCTGTCAGTAGCACCTGGGCTGCAAAGAAGTCCTAGGCTCACATCAATCTGCTGGAGCTCAGAGCCATTTATTTGGCACTGAAGGCCTTTGCTCCACAAGTAAAGGGCCAAACAGTGCAGATCAGAACAGACAACACCACTGCAGTGTTTTACATAATTAAGCAGGGTGGCACAAGGTCCAGTATCTGGTGTTTGGCCTACTCCCTGGATGTCAGTCTTTTAGCCATACACCTTCCGGGCAAGGACAACACCTTGGCAGATGCCCTCAGTTGCATCAACCAAGGGTACAGCGAATGGTGTTTGAACAAGCAAGTGGTGGCCACGGTGTTCAGAAGGTGAGGCATGCCAGAAATAGATCTTTTCGCCTCTCACGTCAACCATCAACTTCCTCTGTATTGCTGCAGGCCTCCAGTTCTGGGAACCCTCCCAATGGATACTCTTGCTTTGGACTGGTCAGGGAAGTTCCTTTTATGTTTTCCCTCGATTTTCAAGTGTTACTGAAACTCCAAGCTCAACCAGCAACAATGATTCTGGTGGTGCGGACTGGCAATGCCAGCTTAGTATCCTCTCCTGCTGGCCCTCTCTTGCAGCAAACCCATTCACCTTTCACTGAGTCACACTGTCCTGACTCTCCCTCAGATAGGAGTTACTTATCCAGATCTGAAGTCTCTTCACCTCAAAGCTTGGCTCTTGAGAGTTAGAGTTCCCTGCCACTCAGTACCCTGAACAAGTCCTGAAGATCCTGAGGATGGCCAAATGCAACAGCACAAAAGACCTATACAGCCAAATGGAAGAGATTTTCCCTCTGGTGCAAGAAAAAACAAATTAATCCTTTCAGAACTTCAGTTTTTAATCTCTTGGATTATCTGGTACATCTCCAGGTCTTAGGCCTTCTTCCCTGAAGCATCATCTGGCTGCAATCTCTACCTACCTTTCCATTGGAAAGAACAAATCTGTTTTTCCCCAACCAGTGTTTACAGTTTTTTTTTTTGTTTGTTTTTTAGAGGCTTCCTTCATCTGCAGCCCCCAATCAGGGAACCTGCCCCTCCTTGGAATCTTAACCTCTGTATTGCCAAGCTCATGGAGCCATCCTGTGAACCCGTGGCTACGGCCCATATCAAGTATGTCACTTGGAAAACTCTATTTCTGGTTGCCATTACCTTTGCAAGGAGAATTTTAGAGCATGTACTTTGCACTGGGCGCCCAATCATTCTAGATGGGACTGAGCCTGTACCTAACAGGTATTCCTGCTCATAGTCTCTGGAATTTTCAATCATTCAATTACTAGTGTTTTACTATAAACGAATGGTGAGTAGCCCACAGCTGATGTCAGAGGGTCTTGCTTTACTACTTGGACCTCACCAAGCAGTTCAGGGCTTTTCCACACAGCTGTTCCTCATCTGTGGGAGGTAGGTAGAGGAAGACCAGCCATTAAGAGAACTATCTCTCGCTGGATAGTCTCCTGCATTCGGTTCTGCTATGACAAGGCTGGTAAATGGCCCTCAGAGGGCCTTAGGGCCCACTATACTAAGGGGCACCGCTGCTTCTGTGGCAGCTGCAAAGGACATTCCCTTACTGGACATCTGTAAAGCAACTACTTGGAAGACTGTACAGCCATTCACAAAGCACTGCTGCCTGAATGTACAGTCAAGATCTGATGCCAATTTGGCAGGGCAGTTCTGGAGACCTCTTTCCTAAGTATCATAGAATCATAGAAGCTTGACGACAGAAAAGGACCACACCGGCCCATCTAGTCTGCCCTCCCTCCACACACCCCTCCCCTCCCTGCCACCCCCACCCCGATACTCAACCCCATATGCTTGTCCCATGCTCTCTTGAATTCTTACACTGATTTATCCCCCATTGCTTTGTCTGGTAGTTTGTTCCAGGGCTCCACCACCCTCTCTGTGAAGAAACACCCTCTCACATTTCCCCTGCATCTTCTTCCTTGCAGTCTGAGGCTGTGCCCTCTAGTTCTGACCCCCTCCTTCCTCTTAAGTAAACACTCTTCTCCCACTTTATTACGCCTCTTTACATATTTAAAAGTTTCAATCATGTTTCCCCTTTCCCTCGTCTCCAGCATGTACAGATCCAGCTCGTTACACCTCTGCTCGTATGACTTTCCCTGCATACCCTGCACCTTCTTGGTTGCCCTTCTCTGAACCCTCTCCAATGCATCTATATCCTTGCGGAGATGTGGCCTCCAGAACTGAACCCCATACTCCAGGTGCGGCCTCACCATGGCTTTGTAAAGGGGCATTATTACCTCCCTCCTTCTGCTAGTAATGCCTCTGCATGCCAGCATTTCATTGGCATTTCCAGCCACCCTGCTACATTGGATTCCTGCCTTAAGGTTCGAGGAGACTATGATCCCCAGATCCCTCTCCTTTTCTGTTGCTTTGATTTCCTCCCCACCTAGGGTGTACCCTGCTCTTCTGTTCCTACTCCCCAAGTGCATCACAGTGCACGCCTTGGCATTAAATTTCAGCTGCCATGTCCCAGACCATTTTTCGAGTGTCTAAGTCCACACCCGGGTGTCCACCCTATTGCATATTATCCTATCAACAAATAGGCACACCTCCCTCAAACCTCCGATATCACTGCTGTAAATGTTGAAGAGAAGCGGACCAAAACTGACCCCTGTGGCACTCCACTCTTCACCCTTGCTGTCCCGGAGTGCACCCTGTTTAGCACCACCCTCTGAGTACTTCCTGCCAGCCAGGCCTCCACCCAACCCCAGGCTTTTCATCTTGCTTACCAGCCTCCTATGGGGGACGGTGTTGAAGGTCTTTCTGAAGTCCAGATAGGCCACATCCACTGTCGTCCCCCCCCCCCCGGGTCAATCACCTGAGTCACCCAATCAAAGAACTGAATTAGGTTTGTCTGGCAAGACTGCCCTTTCATGAAGCCATGCTGTCTGCTGTCCTGCAAGCCACTGTCCTCCAGGTAATCCACCACCCTCTCATTGATTAATGCCTCCATTTCCTTCCCCACAACTGACGTGGGGCTGACAGGTCAGTAGTTCCTTCACCTCCTTACTACCTCCCTTGTGTTTAAAGGCACTACATCCGCCCTATTCCAGTCCTCCAGCACTCTCCCCGTATCCAGAGAAAAGTTGAGGCTTGTCAAGGGTGCAGTTAACTCCTCCTTCAATTCCCTGATCACCCTGGGGTGTAATCCGTCCGGCCCCATTGCCTTGTCCACCCTCAATCTGTCTAGCTCTGCCCTAACCCTGTCCACAGTGAATGGGCTCAGATCTACCCATTTGCCCTCGTTCCCCTTCGACTTTAGCTCAGGTCCCTTACCGTCATCCTCCTCCATGAATACCGAGAGCTAAAGTACTTATTTAATAACTCTGTTTTTCACAGTCCTTTCCATTTTATTCTCCCCCCCAGCCTAGTAATCCCCTGCCTTAACCTTCTCCTCTCCCTCACATATCTGAAAAAGGTTTTATCTCCCCTTTTGGCCTTTTTTGCTGTTTTCTCCTCAGTATCTGCTTTTGCCCTTCTGATCTTCTTCCCTGCCAGACTCCTCTTTTCCCTATACTCTTCCTTATCTTCCTCGCTGAGTGTCCTCTTAAATTTTCTGAAAGCCGTCCTCCTTTCCCTGACTTCCCCCACAACCTCCTTTGTAAACCACCCACCTCCCAACTGCACTGCATTATAGTCTGTTAATGTTACTGATGCTAAAGGAGTCCTGGGATGAGAAGAAAAAATGATTCACCGTAGTAATCTTTCTTCCAAGGGGTCCTTTAGCATTAGTAAGCTCCCACCCATCCTCCCCTGATAACCTTACAGAAGAAGACTCTGCTTCTTTTGTTCCATTAAATTTGTTTTAAACTTTGAATTACATTTAGAGCAAAGTTTTCATGTTCTGTTGTTCTGGTTCATGCTGTTGCATATTTTTTAAATCATGTTGGTTCATACCTAGGAGGGCATGTGCCCAATCTAGCTTCAAAAAAATTCTGGTGCCTTCTACACAGCCTCTGCACAGTACACCCACAGACTTTATCTGATTGGCTAATTCACAAGCTCATTACCATAATCTCCACCTCCGGGGCAATACTACCTGGTCAGCTCACTGCTAATGTTACTGATGCTAAAGGACCCCTTGGAAGAAAGAAGATCACTACAGTGAGTAATTTTTTCTTTGGGTATATTTCTAACTAAATGCCGAGGATGACTGCTGTCATACGTTGGAAGGGCATTTCGATCGGAACATTTTCTCTACAGACTAGTATCAATGCCACCCATTTCATTTTCGCAATAATTAAATCAAGATGTTAATTCTCTCTTTTTTTTTTTTTTTTTCCAACTCTTTTTGACTCCAGTTGCTGCTGTCTGGGCCTTTTGGTCAATCTGCCTTCTCGTCCCACCAAGATACCCCTACCTCAGGACCTGCTCCCTGACCCATCCACGACACACCATCGGGTCCCTCTACTGGTTACCCCCGGATGGGGCCTCCTTCAGCTCCAGCACCTACTTTTTAAATCGGAGCCCCTCGGGTGGAGATGAAGACTGAGGGATACGCAGGTCCCAGGAGGCAGGATCCTGAGATGAACGTGAGGGCAGGCAACGGCTACTTCCCAGGACGCAGGGTGTTTCTGCTTCTGGTCTCTCCCCGGAGGTGCAGACGTGCAGTGACGTCCAGCACATCAGTCCCGCAGATGTCCGCCGTTGTCTCCACCCCTTTCCAAGGTAGTCCATGCTGTTGCACATCCAGTTTCCATTGGGTGTCCCTGATAGCAGGGATGCAACAGCCTACCCACCCCGAGAGAGGGGAGCAGTCCTCCAGAGGTATAATCCTCTCTGCCCTGGCAGCCCAAGCTAGCTCCCGATCTCAGGTCGCCAGCGAGGTGTGGCGCCCAGTGCCTCAACCCTGAGTGCCACCAGGCCGCCCAGTTAATTCTGTCTTTACTTGATGTCCTTGAGAATTTCAAACTCTCATTGGTGGATTCCAAGAAGGCAACAAATTCAGGTAGAACAAGGGCCCCTCCTCACCAATAGGATGTCCTCAATAAAATGACTGTAAAGATGTATGTAGTCAAAAATGGGTTCTGTTCAGATAAACATTCCGTTTCTCCCATTGCGCTAGATAAATGTTAGTGTAGTTTGGTGTGAAGGGGCCCTATAGCAGTTCCTTTTACCTGAAGGAAAAGTCTGCCTTAAATAGAACAAGTTAAACGTAAGTACTTTTTCAGTTAGCTCTAACAAACATTCAGTGAATGCATTAGTATAGCCAGACATTTCATATAACATATCACGTAATGCGGTGCCTCAAAGCCACTCGCATGGAGGATTTGTATCTAATGAGGTGATGTCTAGTGTGATGAATACATCGCCTCATTTACTCTGAGGTCCTCAAAATTTGTAACAAGTGGGTTGTGTCTTTATTATGTACTGGCCTCCAAGGTACTAGCATTTGTGTATGTGCCTATGTACTGTGCCAGTGGCTCTGTTAAGGAGCTAATGCTAGCCACAATGGGGCGAGTAGGGTGGGGTCCACAATATTTTTGGAATTTAGGAAGCCCATAGATTGCGGCTCTCAGTATGGGGCACAGTTAAGAGTCAACGCCTGTTTAGAAATAACACCATTCAGCAAAATCTCAATATCGATTTCTTTCATAAACATTTTTGCCACATCGTTAGGTAACTTTATGAAACGTAACATCAGACAATTGATTCATCATTTCTGTTTCATACTTTGTCTAAGATTACTATGGCTTCTCCTTTGTCGGCTGCGTTTATTTCAATCTGTTCTTTCATTGCTAAGTCATGTAATGCTCTTTTTTCCTCCGCAGTGCAATTATAAAACCTGGGTTTGTTCATAGATGCAAGGTACTCCTGTATATCTCTTTCACAGGTCTTTCCAAAAATTGCCACGGCTGGATTGCTTAGAGGTATGTAGGTAGAATTCTTTTTTGTTTTAAAAAAAAAAAAAAAAAAAAAAAAAAAAAAATTGTTGCTCATTTTCATCTGATCATTAGTCTTGTTCAGTAGTATCATTATTACTGAAACACACTTGCAGATCCAATGTATGTGTAAGTCTATGAAGGTGAACAATGGTATCAAACTCATTAATTCTGTTGGTTTGCACGTAGTTTAGTTATTTTTTCAGAACTCATTTTTCAATCTCCGTTAATTAATAATCAGAGTTGTTAATAAGAAAATCTGTTACCTCGTCTTAATTACTCTGCTGTATTGGTATCTGCTCTGTGGTCTATGGTTCCTGGTTTGATGTCCTCTCATTCCTCCTCTTCCCCTTCCCCCATGTCCCTTTTCTTGTTCGTCTCTGAATCTGATAGCCCGTGTGCTCCTCCTCAAGGGCCGCTGTGGGACCTCCAGTAGTTTCGAACAGTTCATCTCTATATGAGTTGCCGGACAGTTGCTCTGTACCGGTCTGGGTGGACCACTCACTCGGAGGCTGGCCTCACCTTGTCCTTGCAATGTTAATTGATTTAGTGGGGGGAGGGCCTCCTCCCTGCTCTGTTCTATCCCCCAACAAAAAAAGTATTCTCAAATGCATTAACACTCTGGGTCTGTGAACCACTTGTATAGGTGTCAGTGTTGTGATTCTCTTGTATTTTTTAATTATGGAATGTGACTTAAATTCTGTAGCCTTGTCTTTTCCCCCAATGAAAAATGTACCCTTCTAAATAGTCTCCCCAATTTCTTTCAAACCTTTTTCTTTTTGTTCTGCTGATACGTCTGTCACAGTTATTTCTAACACTGAATTTAGTACTGTATCTTTAAGTAGGTGCCTTTTTTTATAGGGCACCTGTAAAGCCACAACTTGAAAAAGCGTTAATATAACATGAAACGTTGGCGTTTGGGGGTTAGGTTGCTGCTCTAGTGATTTGTTTTTTTAACAAATAGATGCTTTTTTACCGATTTATCGATCTTACAAGATTTTTTATGGAGTGTCAATAGTCTGTGTTGCTCGACTTTCACATTGACCCTTCTCAAGTTTTTTACATTGTGATACCAGCAATATTTTAAGTGGCTACCTCTTTGTTTGCTACACCAGGTGCACCCCCTAACTCAGAGTGCCAATTGGAAGGAACCATATGAGACAGATTAGCTTGAATAACATAGTGGGGGGAAAATATGAACCCAGAGGAGAGGATTGCATTACCCTTTTACAGGTCTTCAATAAGCCACGGTGCCAATGAAACTAGTCCTGCAGGTGCCCAAATGAGCAAAACTAAAACTGTCCCCATTATCGTCTGGATAGAACTACTGCCACGAACTCCACCTCAATTGTGGGAAATTAGGCAAAAAACAGCAGAGGATACTCCTAACAGCCGAGCCGGCTGCAAATATATTGTTTGTGAACAGCCAGTCTGGCTGAAAGCGACAGCAAAACACAACCGCTGTGTCTAGCACTAGGGAAGTGCAGGCACACGTGCGCTCTTTCTGCAATGTATGTGCAGTGTGCCTAATGTTGGCACGCCGGGGGTGTGTCTGCACACAACACAGGCACACGAAAAGCACGCTGAGCCTAAGAAGCCTATCACAGAGAGAAAAGGCATGTGCCCAACAGACAGGGCGAGACAGAAAATGGTGGGAAGCCATGTGGCTAAATGGCACTAAGAAAAACTGGTGCATAGTCTATAGCAAATA
>CM028134.1:199330000-199335000 GCA_016271365.2 Neoceratodus forsteri
GGCATTTTTGTGTGCAGAGAATGCCCAGCCGCAGTTGGCAGCAGAGTTCAAGGTGGAGATATGGTCATGGAAGGAGAGGGCAGGGTCAAAAGATAATTCCCAGGTATTTATAGGACTGCACAGGTTCGATGGGGAGATTTGAGGGTGGAGGAACAGTGAGGGAATTGCTGAACTTGTTTTGGGGTGGGAGAAGAGCATTGTTTTCGCTTTCCTTAGGTTGATTGAGTCGATGCTCAGAGAACCAGGGAATATATAGATAGATGGATAGGGAGAGTGGGTGAGAGTGTGTGTGTACACACAAACCATGCAAGGCAGGAGCAACTCAGGACGGCTACCAGAGCAGAGGGTAGGAATATATGTAATGTGCAGGACAGGGCAGCTGAGGAGGGCTACCAGAGCAGAGGGTAAGAATATATACAAGCATCTGTCAATGCCGTATGTTGATTGCATTGGTCCGTTGAGCTCGCTCACTGGCCCTCTGTCACTCGCTCGTTCTGTTTCTCCCGGTGCTGCAGGCTGATGTTTTGTACTGGGCTCCTGCCTGCGTTGGCACCCTTTTCTGTCCACAAAGAAATCTGCAGCTATCCTGACAGAGTTCTGTTGAGGTTGTTCACTCCCCGTCTCACTTGCTCATTCTGTTTCTCCTGGCACTGCAAGCTGCTGTTTTGTACTAGGCCCCTGCCTCTGTTGGCACCCTTTTCTGCCCACAAAGAAATCTGCAGCAGTCCAGACAGAGCTCCGTTGAGCTCGCTCACTCTCCCCCTCTCACTCGCTCGTCAGTTTCTGCCAGCGCTGCAGGCTGCCTTTGTACTGGGCCCTCATGCGGCATTGCTGCCTTATTCTGCCCACAAAGAAATCTGCAGCAGTCTCAACAGAGTCTGCTGAGCTCACTCACCTCTCCTCACTTGCCTTGTTTGGTGTCTCCTGCTGCTGCAGGCTGCTCTTTGTACTGGGCTCTGCCTGCTGTTGGCACTTTTGTGCCCACAAAGAATTGCAGCAGTCCCGACACAGCCCGCTGAGCTTGTCTCACTCCCCCTCTCTCTCACTCGCTCGCTCCATCTCTGCCGACGCCAGGTGACTGGCCTTTGTACTGGGCTCCTGCCTGCATTGCTGCCTTTTTCTGCCCACAAAGATATCTGCAGCAGTCCCAACAGAGTCTTTGAGCTCGCCCTCCCCTTCACTCGCCATTCCGTTTCTGCCGGCGCTGCAGGCTGCCATTTTGTACTGGCCCTGCCTGCATTGCCGCCTTTTTCTGCCCACAAAGAAATCTGCAGCAGTCACTAGAGTAGTCTGCTGAGCTCACTCACTCCTCCCTCACTTGCTCGTCTCTGTCTCTCCGCGCGCTGCAGGCTGCCCTTTGTACTGGGCCCTGCCTGCATTGGCACCTTTCTGCCCACAAAGAAATCCGCAGCAGTCCCGAGCTCAGTCACTCCACCCTTTCTTACTCGCCGATCCTAATCTGTCCCAAACACTGATTCTGACAGCGACTGTGGTATTCTGCTGACGCGTGCAAAACACATTTCAGCCAGGATGAAAGTGACAGCTGTACTGTTCATAAGGAGGTGGAACAATGGCAATGTTGAAAATCTGGAGTGAAAATTGTAAATTAAGAACTTACAAGCCGCGCGGCAAACTGCACAACAACACGCCGGAATACAGTCATTTTCTAGAGTAATATCACCAAATTTTCAACATAGGTATTTTGGACCTCTGTTCATGAACAGCGTCACTGTTATTTTTGTAATCTGTCCCGAACACTGATTTCCTACAGCAGCCACGCTATTCTTCGCTGGAAGTTCGAAAACACATTTCGGCCAGGATTTAAAAAATGACAGCTGTACTGTTCACAAGGAGGTGTGAACAAATGCCAGTGTTGAAAATCTGGCTTGAAAATATTGCAAATTCACGAGGTTATGAGCGTGCATAGCAACTGTGCAACGCACGCTCATTAGTGATTTTTTTCCTCCAAATGTGCAACATAGCCTTTTTGAGAGCCCGCCTCCTGAACACTGGCACTGTCGTCTCGTTAATCTGTCCCGAAAGTTGATTCCACGCAGTGACCGCTAAATCACCTTTCAGGGCATAATAACACCATGACAGTGGCAGAATTCATGAGGAGGGGTCCCAGAAACCCCATGTTGAAAATTTGGTGCTAAAATTCCCAAAAATGCCTGAGATATGCATCAAAGTTGAAAAAAACCCTATTTATTCCATTATACAGCTTACCGGCATTTCCTCAGTTCGCGGTCGGCTTTGAAGAGTGCAGACATGTTCCCGGTCCCCAGAAGATCTGCACGCCCAGACCCACAGGTAAGTAAGGGTGAGGGGGTGTGGGAGGCAGGTGCACAGAGGGTGGGCGCGGGTTGTGAGAGGGGCAGGGAGACGGGCGAGGGACCTTTTTCTTTCTTTTTACAAGGTTAAAAAAAATCGCAGGACGCTTTTCCTTTTTATAGGTATATTTGGCACGCTGGGGTGGGCTTCCAGTGTGCCAACAGTGTTTCTTTTGGGGCAGCTCTATCCGATGGGGATTGGGCACCCATTCGGCATAAAAGGGGGGCGCAAGAGCCAGGTGGATTGGGCACCCACAGCACAACTGCACTGGCGCTTGGGGGGGGTTATGCCGATGGGAGTAGACTCTGGTCAGCCAATGAAACTTTGGGCAGGACATAATGCCAACGGGAGTGGGCTCCTGTCGACAAAGTGAATGTATTTGTTAGGGGCACTAAAGCCGACTGGGATTGGGGCCCCATCAGCACACACACACTGTGGGGCCACATGCTGCCGAGGGGATTGGGGCACGCGCATGGGGGTTTCACTATATTGTTTAGAACATGGGCGGAAGCCGCCGCCATGTTTACAAACAATATTACATTACTATTAACGTTCGCCAAGCAATGACTGGTCGCCCTCATTGCAGCGACTGGCTGACGCCGCAATGACGCAGGCGACCCCTGATTGCAGCGGCTGAAATGTTTCAGGTGGTGGCATCGCTGGCGAACTAGTTTCAGCAGCAGCGTGCTGCGCATTGGTAAAGCGGCTGCTTCAAAGGCTGTGGGAGCAGCGTCACAACAGTGCCGCGGCCTCCACACACCTGTGCTTCGGCACACCTGTCGTAATATGTTTCTGTGCACGCTGCAATCAATATAATAATAACACGTGAGGCAGGGCAGCTCAGGAGGCTACCAGAGCAGAGGGTAGGTATATATGTAATGTGCAGGACAGGGTAGCTCAGGAGGGCTACCAGAGCAGAGGGTAGGAACATATATAATGTGCAGGGTAGGGGCAGCTCAGGAGGACTACCAGAGCAGAGGGTAGGAACATATATAATGTGCAGGGTAGGGGCAGCTCAGGAGGGCTACCAGAGCAGAGGGTAGGAATATATAATGTGCAGGGTAGGGACTGCTCAGCAGGGCTAGTAGAGGGTAGGAATATAAATAATCTGCATGGCAGGGGCAACTCAGGAGGGCTACCAGCAGAGGGTAGGAATATATATATGTGCAGGTAGGGGCAGCTCAGGAGGGCTACGAGAGCAGAAGGTAGGAATACATATAATGTGCAGGACAGGGCAGCCTAGGAGGGCTACCAGAGCAGAGGGGTAGGTACATGTACAAAGTGTGCAGATCAGGGGCAGCTCACGAGGGGCTTCAATAGCAGAAGGCTGGTGTATTAACAGTATGTGCAGGACAGGGCAGCTCAGGAGGATTTTGTGTAGCTGGGCAAGGCATGCAGAATTTTGTGAGGGCAGGAGCAATTCAGGAGGGCAACCACAGCAGAGTGTAGGCATACACACAAAGCATATAGGGCAGGAACAGCTCAGTAGGGCTACCAGAGAGGGCAGATTGTGTGTGTGTGTGTGTGTATATATAATATAATATATATGTAGTGTGTGTGTGTGTGTATATGTATATATATATATATATATATATATATATATATATATATATATATATATATATATATATACACACACACACACACACACACACACACACACACACACACACACACACACACACACACACACATATACATATATATACACACACACACACACACACACACACACACACACACACACATATATTAGTGCAAGGAGGGGAGCTCAGGAGGGCTACCAGAGCAGAGGGTAGGTGTATATATACAAAATGTGAGGGCAGGGTCGGCTATGGAGGGCTGCCAGAGCAGAGGGTTGGTATATCAATTATGCAGGGCTGGGGCAGCTCAGGAGAGCTACCAGAGCAGAGTGTGTGTGTGTGTGTGTGTATATGTATATGTGTGTGTGTGTGTGTGTGTGTATATGTATATATATATATATATAAAATATGTAACCCCTAGATGGCGCTATCCCAGGGGCTACTACCCCTGCCTGATTTGCCACTAACAGGTTGAGGGGCCTGGATCCAATGGCGGGTGCCTCCACCCAGAGGTCAGGGTTTACAATAGTTAAACTAACTTGGTCACAGCCCTCTGGGACACTGCAACCCCCCTTTCTTCCCACTAGTGGCCCACACAATACATCAGAATTACCTTTACAGTATACACTTACCCCCAGGACTGATCCGCACTGGGACCTCCTGTGAAATAAGATACAGTGCAACAATCACAGTACAGTACTTTAACATAGACAAATACCTCAGGCAGTATAACTTTGCTGAAACAAGCAGCTCTGATTTATTTAGGGGGATATAACAAGGACAGGAGGAAATCAGGTTAATTAGCTTATCACTCTACTCATCTACTTATGGCTCTGTGCACAGGCCTATCCTCATCAGTTACTGTCCCTGGGTACCCAAGCCCCAGTGGCTAGTCCAAACCGTGGCAGCTGATAGGGGCCTTTCACACAGAGAAAAGGAGAATTAAACAGTCAGCAGTACAGTAATTCCATTTGGATTTAATGTGGCAACTCAACAGGAGCGACTCTGAATTAGTACTCACGACCTCCAAATAAGATAGGGTCCTTCAATGTCAGCAGGGCTACTCTGAGCTCCAAGAGACTCCAC